>JANWGL010004296.1:0-25379 GCA_025200755.1 Ceratobasidium sp. C01 | reverse complement strand
TGGAGGGTTGAGCACCTAGAGAGTGAAATGAACGAAGAGAGGAAGCGAAAAGACTAAGCAAGTGCTAGATAAGATACAAAATGCACGTGAAAAACGCACCTCGAATACCACCTCTCTTCCCTTTCCCTCCTACTCCTAATCTCGTGCATTCTATTGACAATCCTCAGGGACCTAGGCGTCCCCCTCATCGCCGCATCCTAGCATAGCCTCAGTCTCACCTCTCAAATAACAAAATGACAAAAAATACATACAATGACATCAAGATCCGCATCCCTCGCCGCCCCTCTCGTCCAAATAATCGGAGAATCACCTCCACTTCGATCAACAGACGCCCGAACCCCGCTCTCACCACCCGTAGATGGCCTATTCCTCGCTCGCCGAGCCCGCCTCGCTTCTCTCCGAAGTCGAGCCTGCTCAACCGCCAATAGCTGGTCCACACTACACGCCCATTAGACCCCTCCCAACAAACTCCCAAAAAAAAAACAAAAAAAACTCACCTAGGTCTAACAGCCCTCTGATACTCCCACCAAGCAACCAACATCGTCAAAAACGCCTTCACACCCCAAACCACATTCCACGCCGCAATCGGCCTATCACACGCCTCCCACTGACTCTCCCCATGCGCCCCGACTCCTCCGACCGTATCCCCAGGAATCGGCTTCGCCGACCCCGCTCTCGATGCAAGACCGAGTAAAACGCCGATAACGACGATCTCGGTCGTTCCGAAGGCTAACCTCCAGACAAGCGAGGCTCGAGGTGTAGCGATCCCGAGGGCGCGGCGGATCCGTGAGGAGATGGGTGGACGGGGTCGGTCCCGCGGTCGAGGATGTTGGGCGCGGATGTCCAGGGCTGGGGAAGGTGACCGAGAAGCGGAGGGTGAAGGGACGCGGAATCGGTGAGACCCGCTGAACGTATTTGCATGTCCAGTCACTGGGGCAGGACTTCGACTCCGATTTCGTAGAGTGATGGTCTGGGTGTTTGGGAGGTCGAGCGCAGTTGGAAGGTCCAAGAATTGCCGAGTGGGACTTCGGCCCCTATCTACATGTTCGGTTATTTCTGGACTGCTGGTTTGAGCGTGTCTGGATTCGTGTAGCGGATGTGAAGTCTCTCCGACGAGCGAAAACGTAGCCGGTCGTCTTTCTTCGGTCGAGTCCCGGTCCGGCGTATCGGACTCCGGAGGTGGAGTGAGGACATGCGAGTTGACCCAGTATGACGTAGATTCCCCCGACTGCTCCGGCTGCGTTTTTACGTCTGATAGACGTCGGGAAGGACCAGACAAGCCGGATTTAATCGAGTTGAAGGGGGATGACGGTCGGAATTCGGAGGGTGTGGGCGTGGGTAGTCGGACGTTCTCTGGCCTAGGAACTCGTACTTCATCAGACAAGCTAGCCGAGCGACGAACCGTAGGAGTCTCCGCCATTTTCCTTCACCGCTAGAAGGCCAATCAATCAAGCAAGGTCACTAAAATAAGCTGAAGCCTGTTGAAGAAACGGACAGCCCGAATTGACGCCCAGGGCCACGTATGACAGTAGAAGCAACAAAGACCAAAGCTGTCGAAATTTGTTCGGTGTAAAGTCGTCGAGGGGTGAACTAGTCGAGCACCGAGTGTAGCATCACAACTGCGCAGGTTGGGGTATGTGGCCGTTGGAGTGACGTTGGTGTGCCGCAATTACAGCATCAAACGTTACAGCTCTCGCAATTGGTCACAACGTCCGATTAGTCTTTCTCTGGAGTCAAGAACTAAACGACACGTCTACAGCTGCCAACTAAGTAGTGCACTTGGTTGACGCATATAGCTCGCTCACCAACCAACAGCCTCGCCACCAAGGCAAGCCCCAGTCTCAGCGTGTTTAACATGGCACATCAATACAAACATAAGCACAGCCACACAGCGCAGGGCTAATCTACTTATATCCGACATTCTCGAGCTTCATTTTCTCTCTTTTCACCGTTGCTGACCCGCATCATTCCTATCACGCCCTAATCTTGGTGAAGCAGTCAGGCGGACCAGGCACTGCGCTCTCCCGAACAACACCACGCTTGGACAGGCCTGATCGGCCATCAACCAGACGACAGCCAGCCCACGCCTCATTGGCCTGACCCCTACTATTTTACGCGTATCCACCTAGACAACTTCTTCCTAGACAACTGCTACAATGTCCAGTATGAGCGTAGAGAAGAAGAGTCGCATCCCGTTTCTATCGGCCCAGACCGCGTCGTACTTCGTCGCAGGTGGAGTCGCAGGCGCGGCCTCTCGCACCGTCGTCTCCCCTCTCGAGCGACTCAAAATCATCATGTGAGCACCCCTCTCGTCTTCTATATTCTCGATATTCAAGGCTAATATGATGGTGGAATTCCAGGCAGGTTCAACCAACGGGCCCCAACAGTGCATACCGAGGTGTCTGGTCATCCCTGCTCAAAATGTGGCGCGAAGAAGGCTGGCGAGGCATGATGGCAGGAAACGGTATCAACTGCCTACGCATCGTTCCTTACTCTGCCGTCCAGTTCACAACATACGAGAAGCTTAAAAAGGTTCGTCTCTACTCTTCCTCCCACCCGACCTCGAATCCTTCTCCTTCTCCTTCTCATCCTCCCTCCCTCGGTGTCAACTTTAGCTAATGCTTATTATTCACTACTACAGCTATTTACATCTGGCGGAACGACCCCCCTCGACACGCCCACTCGTCTCCTCGCCGGTGCCCTAGCAGGAATAACATCCGTAACAACAACATACCCACTCGACCTCGTTCGCTCCCGTCTCTCCATCGCCAGTGCCTCCATCAACGCCCCTATCCCCTCCACGCCCCTCCCTGCCCTCGCCTCGGCCGTAGTCTCATCCGGGGGTGGGGGTGGAGCAGGTCGGCCGATGGTAGGTGCGGCCGTCAGCGCTCGGCCTCGGAATATGTCTACCCTACTCCAACGCCCCTCTCCCATCCCCGGCCAACCCCCCAGACGCGTGCAGGTCCCCAGCATGTGGGGCATGACCCTCAAAGTAGCACGAGAGGAAGGCGGGATTAGAGGCTTGTACCGGTAAGTCCGCGCCGCTCAACTTATCTCCCCAACACATTCTCCATCTGGAATTTCATTATCACGCCTTATTTCATGCCTTGCTCGGTCGCGTGACTGATTAAACTTTGATGCAGGGGACTCATTCCGACTGCTGTTGGTGTCGCTCCTTATGTCGGGATCAACTTTGCGGCCTATGAACGTCTTCGCCAGATTATCACTCCTGATGGAGGTGATTATGGTGCTCCTCGTAAACTCCTCTGCGGTGCTTTGGCGGGATCGATTTCTCAGACGCTCACCTATCCGTTCGACGTTTTGAGGAGGAAGATGCAGGTACGCTCTGTCTTTATTATGTTAAAGAGGCGAGGAGTGTTAAAAGTTATGTGATATAGGTCGTTGGGATGTCTCAAGGTGTGCTTGGGTACAAGTACAACGGTGCTATCGATGCGTTGAGGACAATTGTGCGTGTAGAGGGTATGGCTGGGCTGTATAGAGGCCTGTGGCCGAACTTGCGTACGTCCCATCCTATATTTTTCATTTTCCCCTACTCATGCGTTTTGTTGGGCATATATAGTGAAAGTAGCCCCGAGTATCGCGACTTCGTAAGTGCCTTATCCCCATTCGTCCCATTAGAAGTCCTCATTTAATTAATCGATCATCCAGGTTCTTCACATACGAAACAGTCAAAGACTTCCTCAACAACCACTAACCCCTCCCTCCCCACACCTCCCACCCACCCGCACCCACCCAAAAATGCCCATATGACACCATGCCCCTCCCGTCCACTCGGGAATATGTCCCCGCCCTCCGTCCGTTACACACTATACACCATATGACCCATGCTCGCGATCTCACGCACTACGCTATCTCGCCCTCATACACCTAGAGACGATTTGATTATACAGATTAATTAGTATTTCTCTTGTGTTTTTGGATAATATAGGACCTTGACCTTGCTTTCTTCGTTGCGTGTTTCTGGGAGCTTCAAGATTTTGTTAGCGCTGGAGAGGCGAGTTTGTCATTGTGATGGGAAATGAGGGTTTGTGTATGATTGAAAGGTATGACATAATCATAAAAGTATGCACGCTCACAACAACAGAATCATTTCGCCTCGGATTAACATGTAGGCTGAGATTTGTCGCGTCCTAATCGTGAAGGCGAGCGCGCCGGTAGAGCCGTAGCCTACTTCTCCAAACGTTCCCCGCACCTGCCAAAAAGGGCTTCTAAGCGTGCGGAGCATTTAGTCTAAAAGTCTGGTCGAGATAAATCACCATTCCCAAGTTCGTATGCCATAACACAATGAATCAGAACTCGAATCACATTCCTACATGTATTGTTACAGAACAGACAATTAAGAAAAATGGACGAGTCTACCTTTAGTATCGTAATTCCAAATTTGCGTGTCTGAAACAGCATTTGAGAGATATTCGCAGAGCTCTTTTGTTAGCACGAGTTTTCTGGACGTCAGACAACGACACCCATCCAGTTTGAGTTCCTTGAGAGAGTGTAAGCCGGCCAGCGGGCGCACGTCATCGTTGGTACCGAACACACACTCCATGAGCCATATAGCCCGAGGGGCAGGGAATACGTCAGGTACAGCCACCTCCTGTCCACCGGGTTCGCTTATCCCTCTCAAGATACTGCTCATCGAAGCAGTTAGATGAATCTTTTTTAAGGCGAGGACTTCAAGATGTGGGGAAGCGTGGAGAAGTCTATAAAATGTGTCTGGTCCCATGTCTTCCGCATCATCAATACGTAGCGCAGTGATAGTGTGGTCACGAAAGAAACGACAAATGTCGTCAACCAGGTCGTTGATTGACTGAAACTTCGGATCAGCAATAAATGTGAAACCGAGAGATTTGGATTTAGATGTCAGAAGGACTGTATCATCCCAGCCAGAGTACTTGGTCTCTAAGCCTGAAATAGTGTTTAGGAGATACTTGCCATATTCTGTTACCTGCAGAGTTTTTCTTAGGGATCTTCCGGAAGACTAGACATCACAATATTTGAGTTTGAGTTACCTCAGAGACCACAGGCTAACCAGTGATCGCACGGTACCTTTGATTTAGAAAATGCACTCTTCTAGTCAGGTAGCATAGGGAGTAGGGAATGTGGAAGGTGTGGCCCTCGTCCTCGTTATATCTACCCATCCCTCGCAAGGTCTTGAGTATAGGATTGTGTAAGGTTCTTGGACAGGGATATGTTAAGATGAGGCGAGGCGCGAAGAGTCCTGTAAAGGTCGCGAGTGAAGCCTGAAGAAAAATAATAAAACTAATTGACTAAATCGCTGGTTGGCTAGAGCTCTGTACCAACGACCATTGAGAGGCTAAATGATTTTGAATTGTAATATAGAAGGGGAAGAACGAGTGTAATCTCTAAGTACCCGAGACCGAGCACCTGGAGATCGAGTATCCTCATGTTTACATTTCATACATAGTCCGACTTGGGTCATATTCCTACATATATAATACAGGATAGATGATCAGGGGAAACGGACCATATTAAGACCTTCAAAATCCACAATCTCCAAGTCTGAAACAACATTTAGCAGATACTTGCAAAGCTCTGTTGCCCGTACTATTGATACGGATGGCGAAATATAACACCGATTGAGTTTGAGCTGTTCAAGAGAACGTAGGCTGACCATTGATCGCACGGCATCTTCAGTGTCAAATCGACAGCCCTTCAGCCAAATGGTGTGGAGATTAGGGGATGTAGAAGGTGCAACCACTTTATATACTTCAGAGCCATAGACCTCTCGCAAGGCGCTAATCATGGAGTCATCCAGGTGAAAGTTTTGGAGAGAGAGATTTTCGAGATGGGGTAACGTATGAATAAGTCTGTGAAAGTCATGTGGTTCGATGTCTTCCATCTCCAGACTCAACGCGGTCACAGTAGGGTTGCGAGCGAAATGGCAAATGTAGTCGACAAAATCGGGGCTTGAGTGAAAGCACATTTCAGCGCAAAGATTGAGCCTCAGAGATTTCGAGCTGGATGTTAGAAGAGGAAGAACGAGGGTGTAGTCCAAGCAATCGAGACGAAGCATTCGGAGATCGTTGAGAGGCGCGGGGGTCGGATTGATGTCAGCTTCGCTTTCAAGATCGAGCCTCTCTAGTTCTAATCGTTGCAAGCTAGGGCAAGCGTGCAATATGCTCGCAAGTTGTGCAATCTCGAAACCGACTACGGATGAGGTGACCTCCAGGTGAACTAGTTTTGGCATTGTGGGGACTGAGCCATGGCTTGGGATATCAACACTCAGCCAAGGTCCCCCCTGCTCCTGGTGTTGTGATAGGCGGTCTTGCAACGCTGGAGGCTCATCGGAATTGTCAAAAATGTGAACGCTAAGGCTTGTGAGGGTATGGGAAGTGCCAGTGCAGTGGTTCAGAATGATGTTCAAGTCTGGGGTCGCCTCGATAAACACGCAAAGTGTGCGGATTTGTTTACTGCCCAAGGATAACTCGCGAAGAGCGCCGCCCATCATGGTCCTGAATGCGTCTCTGTTGCCCTTCGCCTCGGTCTGTATCCACACATCCAGGGGTATCGTCCGTGCACAATCAAACAAGTGGGACGTACAATCCAGGGTGTGCTGAATCGATCTCTCGGTTAGATAGATCGAAATGTAGGCCCAGAACGCCCTAATATTAAGCGCAATTCGACGCCAGTAAACACAGGTACTTGATATAGTACGTCTGCTGTGTAGGTTGAGAATATGCTCGGGACTGGTTGGGTAATACTCGAAGGGGTCGATAGGTCGAACAATTGAGTGATCGTATACAACAAGAGAGAAGATCTGAGATAAGGTTTCAGGGGGAAGAGAGTTGATAGGGCTGAAGAGGTTCTTTGTTTTCCGTAGAGAGCTTTGCGTTTGATTGAAGCGAGACATGTGTAGGGGAAGAGCGTTTAGTGAGTCACCGATGGGAGCCACAAGACTTTGAAGCATACGCCGATCTTTGATATATCCATGGCTCTGATGAGCTTCTACTGCATCCCCAAGATCTCTGAGCAATGTAGGATACTCTTGTAAGCAGTCGGTGAGCGCTTTGTTGGCAGACTCGATTCGCTTAAGATGGGCTTCAAACATTACTGGATATAGTCATATGTGAAAACAGGTGGATTAGACCCATGTATCCAATCTCATGATTGGGAACGTACGGAAGACGATTCGCCTTTGGCGTGTTGTAGACCCTTTCGCGAATGGCGAGCCTCGCGATCGAAAGTGGCTGAAGGAAGTCAACAGTCACGTGGGTTCATGAGTTTGCTCATCGCCACGATGTGCGCTGGCTGATGCGGCCACGGACTCTTATAAGTACTCACTAACTCAACTCGTGAGTCTAGCTTGAGAAATGCCTATACCATGGGTCTTTAGCAGCCACGCCCTAGGCGACACTGCTTCGCATGTTGGGTTTAGTTCTATCTGGAATTTAGAGGACTTGCCAGTCGCTTATTGTTTATATTGTGAGTGATAAAAGTTCATAAATCTCCGGGCAATCTTTGAACGTAGTTTTATTTCACTTCCCTGTGATCCATCGACTTTTCGTAGTGCACTCGTCGACGACGAGGCCAAACGCATGAATCCGGTCGACAAGGCGAAAGCCAACGCTACTGACCAGGTGAATTAATTTTTTCTTTAAAAAAGAACTTAAACATCGTGTTACCCTTTGTCAGCACTTGCCATTCGATAAGTCGCCCTACGTGATAGCTAACATTCATCTAGAGTTTTCAAAGTTCGATCAAGCGCCGAATTGTTGGCCGATATCGCCATAATCGCCCACACAAACATGAGTGATGCTTTAGTATAAAACGCATATATGACCTTGCCTAAATTGTAACCAAAGTAGAACATCCATAGATGTGGCCGTTGTAGTTGGTGAGGGACTCCCTACTCCAAAATCTGAAAAACAATTGATTTATCCCCCCAGCTTGTATCGTCCCTCCTTCCCGAGGGGCGAATCCAGTATCGGTATGTTATGAGTGTGGTAGATTTCCTAGCGCAGGCGCGTCGCACGATTCACAACTTTTAATATTCGGACCACCCGTGCCCGGTTTTGAGGTACTACAAATACGTACCGCGACGGAGGCTGGCGAAGCGCAAAGCGAGGCGTAATGGCAGAGAACGGTATCGACTGCATATGCATCGTCCCTTGCTCCGCCGTTCAATTCGAGACACATATCAACCCTTGATAGATCCGTAGCCGTACTGAAATTCCACTGCACTCCCGAAATCACTGAGGGCTGCAGAATACTCATGTATACAGTTAGTGAGCGCCTGATTGGCGGACTTGATCCGCCTAAGATGGTCATCTAATATCATTAGATATGATCCTAAATAAAATAGGCAGATTAGAGTTGCTAATTCACCCTCAGAATCGAGGGCGTGCACAAAATAGTTCCCTTCTAGCGGGTTGTAGATCCTCTCGTGGGGTGGAAGATGTGAAGGGCCAGCGATCACGTGAAGTAGCATACTGTGCGCCATTCTAAGGCGTTTGGTTTGATTAGTGGAAATAAGGAGGAATTACTTATATGACATAATTTAGCGGTGTGAATGCAGGTCGTCTACATAAGGCTCAGGCAGAAGCTTCACTTCACTCGACCCCTCATGGGCCATCATGGCAGTCATGTTCGACTTCCAACCCGAATCCAGGCTTATCAACCCAACTGTCCCTGCTTGAAATGTGGCGCGAAGGAGTTTGGCGAGGCACGATGGCAGGGAACAGTATCAAACACCTGCACATCGTTTTCTACTCCGTCGTTCGGCTCACGAAGTACAAGAAGCTAAAGAAGTTCGTGTCTACGATTTCTCTACAATACTTCCAACGATAGAACTCTTTTATTTGGACTTGATAGATAACCGTTCCGCAGGCTCGGAATTGCCTCACACGCCAAACTGTAGCCTAATTGCTGAGACGCTCTTCACAGCTGACAAAATTGGCCCCTGACTGCGCTGGGAATTTTGTCTTATCTGAAAGTTTGGTCGTGGTAAATGACTTATTCCCGTCTCTCCGTATTGTAATAAGACGAGCCAAGACCTGAATTGTATTTGTACATACATTCCTGCAGAATAGAAATTCAAGGAAACCAGAGTATTCTGCGATCACTGCCCTCGTTCCTACTTGATCTCCGAATCCAGTACAGCATTTTTCAGATACTCACAGAGCTCCTTTGCCTGCGGGATTGTGGATGACATGAAACGACATCCATCAAGTTTAAGTTGTTTCGGAGAATGCAGGTCAACCAACGATCGTATAGTATCAACAGTGTCAAACGTGCACTGCTTTAACCAGATAGCGCGGAGAGTAGGGAGTGAGGAAGGTACAGCCACCACGCCTCCGTCAGGTTCATTGGAATCGTATAGGTAGAGTTTTTTGAGGGAAAGTACTTCAAGGTAGGGCAAAGGGTGGAGAAGTCTGTGAAGGTCCCGTAAATCTATAGAGGTGGTGACGAAACGCAATGCTGTAATGGTGGGGTAGTGAGCGAAACGACAAACACAGCCAATTAAGTCGTTGTTGGAGAGGAGGTGTGGATCGACGATGAATGCAAGGCTGAGAGATTTTGATTTTGATGTCAGAAGGGGGAGAACAAGTGTGATGTTTAAGGCCTCGAGGCTGAGCACTCGGAGATCGTGCAGAGGCGCGGGAGTTAGATCGACGCTAGCTACACCTTCAAGATTAATATCGCGTAGAACTAGTTTTTGCAGGTTAGGACAGGCGTGAAATATGCTCGCAAGTTGTGCTGTCGTGAAACGCACCGCAGATGAGGAGAGCACCAGTTGGACTAGTTTTGGCATTGCAGGGAAATGGTCATGGCTTAAAGTATCGACACTTAGCTGAAGTTCGGCTAGCTCTTGGCACTGGGATAACCAGTCTTGCAACATCGAGGGTTCTTCAGACTTGCCCCAAATGTGAGCGTCAAAATTTGTGAGAGTATGGGAAACCCCAGTGCAGTGATCCAGAATGGCGTTTAAATGTGAAGTCGAATCTAGACACAACGAAAGCGTGCGGATCTCTTTGTTGCCTAAGGAGAACTCGCGGAGAGCACCGTCTACTGTAGCACTGGAGACGTCCGCGTTGCCGTGTATCCGAGTGTTTATATCTGCATCTAGGGGTGTCGTCCGTGCACGATCTAGCCAGACTGGTGTGCGATCTAGACTGCGCCGAATCGTGCTTTCGGTCAGGAGGATAGGAGTGTAAGCCCAGAGAGCACTGGTGTCGAGTGCGATTCGCCGCCAGTACTTGCAAACGCCAGATATAACGCTTCTACTATTCAAGTTGGGACGTTTCTTGAACTTGAGCGGCTCCTCGGGACTGGTCACGTAATCTCCAAAGACGTCGGTAGGTCGGATGTAGACGCCATCGTATATGACAAGAAAGAATATATGAGCTAGGATCTCGGGATGGAGCGAGTTGATAGGATTCAGAACGTTCTTCACTTTTTGCAGAGACGTTTGAGTGCGGTCGAGGCAAGTTTTGTGCGAGAGAATAGTCGCTAGCGGATCATCAATCAGAGACACTAGTTTTCGTAGCATATGTCGATCCTTGATCTGACCAAAGTTGTACTGAGCTTCTATCGCGCTCCCAAAATCACCGAGCGCCACAGAATACTCTTGTAAAGAGTTGGTGAGCGCTTGATTGGCAGACTTTATCCGACTGAGATAGTCTGCCAACATAGCTAGATGTAGTCCTAGGAAAAAATAGGCGTATCAGAGCTGTATATCCATTATCAAATCGTGAACATACACACAAGATATTCCGTGTCTGGCCTCTTCCCGTGGGGTGGCGAACTTCGCGTTCGAAGGAGCAGAAGGAAGTCGGGGGTCACGTGGATTTATGGTTTGCCGGTGATCGGAGCTTACCTGGTAAACCAAGCCTTCCGGATAAGGCAACTGCAGATTTGAAATTGGTCGGGCAGCAGTTGGTCCTAGAAGGCTTGGGACATTTGTGCATGTAGGTAGCCACACTTCTCCGACCCGGATACTCACCGTCCAAACACAAATGTACGTACATAAGATATACAACATATACTATTTCGATGTCTGGCTTTCAGATGGCAGTGTTTTCAAAACGAAGTTCGGACGTTTGGAGGTCGGAATTCGACGCGCGAAAGTCGCGATTTTACTAGGAAATCGCTAAGCGCTGATCTCAGGGTCCTAGCACCAGGCTGGTCTGCGCGCATGCGGCAGGTCGTTATCAGCATCGTATTGCCCTCCTGCGCTGTACGACAACATGTTGTCGACAGAAGATATTTCTATTAATACTTGAGCTCCACCGGCTTCAATCTTTGACGACAAAGACAACTTTTACGATGACTCTGAAGCCGAGGATGCTGCCGGAGCAGCCTTTGAATCAACCATGGACAATATTTTAGGTGGTGGTGATCGAGGATGACCTTGTACCTGAGGGACATGACGACGGAGCACTCGGTTTTTATCAGAACAACAAGACTCTTGACGCACTTGATTACCCGGCCAGTATCAGCCTCCCACCTTCCAAACTACTTGATGATGTGTTATTGGGCGACCCCAGGATGTGCAGCAAGCGCCTCGTTACGAGTGTACGTGCGGAGCTGTTCACGTCAGATTTTATCCCTCGTACCTTGGTTCACGGTTTTAAACTGCTCGGAACGTATATGCAAGGGAAGGGTCATAAAATTGTCGAGGATAAACTAGAGGAGTGGGCTTTGGATATTTCTAAGCGAGTTATACGTGGAGAACTTGTTATAAAAACAGTTACTACCAAACCTCTACAAACTGAGACCGAGGTCGCTGCTGAAGAATCGCTTAAGGAGATGATGTTTGAGGCGTTTTTTCAACAAGTGGAGTCGCATACACCTTGCTTTTATAGTTTGCGTTTGGCGGTCTACCTGTCGACGCGAAAAGGCAAACCAAGACAAAAGAGATCAGATGATGTATGCATTTTATAGTTTCAACCATCGGTATGTTACTGGTAGAGCTCATACCATCCCGCCCGTTCCACTGTATCCAGGTTTCGATGTCGGTCAGAGCAAGCATCTGAATAACTCAGAAGACCTTCCGAAACTCAGTATCCTATGTACCAATAAGTGAATGATATTGATATACAGAAAGCTAACTCACCATGGCCAACGCCCGTGTGCAAACCATCACTCGGAAACCATCCTCCCACTCAAATCTAGCAGCCAGTACCTCATTTGCCAAAAGGCGTAATATATCTGGACCTGCAAGCGAATGGATGATACCTACTCCGATGCGTGCCTAAAACGACGCACGGATTAGGCAAGATTGGGTTGCTGGTTTCCCAGATTGATCATAAGGGAGTTTTCGCCAAAGCAAGGAACCTGCTTAATCGACTTGCGCATGAGAACAATCGCTATGACTGTGACGTCAATGAAGGGAACATTGCCATTGCTGGCAAGCTGTGAGTCGCCTGCTACAGCACACTTGAGTCGCAATGCCTTCCGCATCCGACTATGTAGTGCGCCTCATCAAGTATATATTGTTGCTTGTTAAGGGCGGCAAGCTCAGGCGACTTTCTGGCGGGGAGAAGGCGGGTTGCGTCAGTCAATGCTTCAATGGGCGAAAATACAACTCGGAACCTCCCAGCTAGGAACTACTGGCGTTTTATAATGTGTCAAACGATTTAGGGTACTTGTATCAACCAATGTATGCGCTTTAAACACACCTTTCGAAACCCGGAGTAATTGGTGGTTGCATTAACTGCAATCGCCCGGATTCCCCACTTCTGGAAGATCCTTGCTTGCTTGGCCCCTCGCACATTCAGAGGTGATACAATTCATACCATTAGGCTATAATCCAGTCGACAGTTCATAACGGATGGTCAAGTTTTTCCGAAACCAGACCCCGCAATAACCAGGACATCCCGGCCCAATGGGAGGCTACAGCACAGTCCGATTGCCGCGGACGGGGTTGATATCCAGTCATAGAGTCAATCTTGACCGCCAGACGCGCTTGATAGTTCACAGTGCACGTATCAGCGCCCAGTACAAGCGTGCCACGCGAGAGAGGGTGATCAAGAGGCGTGTCAAGCATCCCAGTATTGTCCTCATTAAGAACGAGGCCTTTATAGTCGTCAAAGCGGTCGCTCATAGTGATTTAAATATATAATAGGAACTTAGACTAACACAAATACTCGAGTAGAGCTCCCAGGCGTGATAGACAGTCGACGCGAGCCTCTGCGACGAGCTCGAGCAATAGGACCCTGAGATCAGCGCTTAGCGATTTCCTAGTAAAATCGCGACTTTCGCGCGTCGAATTCCGACCTCCAAACGTCCGAACTTCGTTTTGAAAACACTGCCATCTGAAAGCCAGACATCGAAATAGTATATGTTGCATATCTTATGTATGTACATTCGTGTTTCAACGGTGAGTATCCGGGCCGGAGAAGTGTGGCTACCTACATGCACAAATGCACCAAGCCTTCTAGTGGGGGTCGGCAACCCATAGGAGGCCAATGTCCAGTCACGTGACTTGGCCAAACGGCTCACACAAAGCTCGAAGCTGAAACTCATGGCACACCCCAAGCCTACATGTATATACTGTCCGAAATCATAATATATCACTCGCGAAACATGTTACAAGTTGTGCAATAAATTTTTAAGATCCATAGTGCTAGTAATCCATGTATGGATCTATGTCTAAGTCCATGTCCTCGTCATTATCAGCCTCTGACTCCGCCGATTCACTCGTATCCGGGTTTGTTTCCCCGTTTAGTGGCTGGGTATTCGCCGCTGAGCTTTCCAAAAGCCTCAGTGCTTTCATAATTGCCTCTACCTTTGACTTTTTGTTCCCAAGTGTGCTTTTCGGCGGGATTAAGTTCCGATCCATCTCTCGTAGCTTGTCAACTTGCTCGTCCAAGAGTGATACCTTGAGCTTCATAAGCTCTGGTAGGGTTGCGCCAACCATAATTTGAATTGAGGCGAGCTTGCGCTTTGTCGCCGCTCTCCGCTCGTCCGCCTTGTCCTTCTTGACTCGATTACTTTCCGCTCTGCATTCCCATGCGCTATTCTGCTCGAATCGGGCTTTTTGCGATTCTCTGTTAGCGTCGACAGCCCGTGCCTTTTTCCGTACGAATGCATTTACTTCATCGGTGAATGATTTTTGTGCAAACACCTGAGTGTTGTTTTGAGTCCACATAACTCGGGCGTTACGCTGATTATCGGTCATTGTTGGTGCTCGCCGAAGCATTTGGCGACACTGGCCAAGTGCACCTTCACTGGCATCGTTTGTTGAGCTGCTCCAAACGCTATCCCGCTGGGCAGATGTTGCCTGGCAAATGGCGCTTTCAGGGGCAAATTCCGAGGTAAAGCGTTCCCAGTCTTAAGAGCGCCCTGAAAGAATGCTACAAGTATCTCGGGTAGGTGCGGCAGAGTATCACCAAGACAAGCGACATGGTACATCAAGTCAGGTCGATCCCAAACCTCCCCCTCAAGAGCCCCTGTTTTGGGACATGCACTTGAAGAGATAAGTAAGCCAGGTTCCTTGATAATCGCTCGGCAATGATTTTTGACGCGCTCATGAAACTATGCCAGGTTGAGCGCGTTTTCAACGATGCTGCGCACATGCTTCATGTAGGGACGCCCGATTGCCTGCGCATACAAGGCCAAAACTAGGAGCTCGGTAAGAGTGGGTGGATCCTTGAGGCCATTAAACACATTGAGCTCAATGTTTGTGAATCCTGGTGCCAGTTTTGCATCACGTATTCGTTCAAAAAATTGAATATATGCGCCCCGATGTAGAACCAACTCGATTGCTGCATCGCAGTGGGATCCGTATCGTGTGTTGCTGGTATCGGGGAAAGCTACGCGAAATCCCAGATGCTTCTAAGAGTCAAATAAGTAACAGTCAAGACATCTGAAATTTGCACAACTTATACCTCAAAGAAGTACTTAAAGGTATCCTGTTGCCCAATTTTATCGTTCTTGTTATTGAGAACTGCGCCAGCCAGGCTTGTAAGCTTCACTGCACCCCGGGATGGGTCAAATTTCAGAGTTGTAGGGTTAGGTGGGGGAACTCCAGAGTCCACCTCAACGCTGGCTTTGTTCCTAAGTGGAATTGGGGGCACAAGCTTGTGTTCCAACCAGGCTAATGCCATAGATGCTGCTCCGCCTTTAACAGCGTTCATTTCCTTGTGCATTGCACAGCCGTGCCAGAACAAAAGATGTGCATCTTGTTTTTCGTCATCATTGAGCTCCTGGAATGCGTCCTCACCGGCACTAAGCTTGAGTGCCAGCCATGCGTTGTGTCTTAGAATGCACTGTTGATCCACTGAGAGCGTCTCCCAGCTGCCTAAATCATGACAGGCAGCTTCAAGGTGCCCGGACAAGGCCTGTATGCGCTCCTCTTCATTCATTGCATCTAGTGCAGCTTGGCCACGACTTTCGTAGTCAAAGCGCACCTTCCAGGCCTTCAGTAGCTCAAACATCAGTTTCTGGTCGGCTGCGTGATCTGTAAGTACGCATCGCAGCTTTTGAATGAAAACTCCACTGTTGACAGTCGATTTTTTGCCTAGGGGACTCTCATTCAGCAGATCGCAACATGACTCGATTGACTTCTTCCATCCTTCGAACTGGGAGCGGGCAGTGTGACTGGACGCCTTCGCCGTCGTGACTTGGCCTGGGGAGGTGGTCACAGGCATGCGAATAAGCCTCGCTTCATGCTGCTGGTTTTTTATACCTGTGCCGTCACTGCAAATAGCAATATCTACAACAGAGGTATAGGTGTGCTCTTGGTGCAATTCTAGGGCTACGCACATGATGTATCTTTAATTTCCATGGCAATTTGGATCCTGGACTGCAGCAGACCTTCAAGTACTACCCGAGAGACGCTCCGTGCGCTGAGTGAATCAACTACTTGGAGGCCAAATGCTTTGGCTACATAGCATATAACTGAGCCCATGCGCTCAGTTGAGACCTGCTCCCTAGCTAGCTGGCGAATCAAATCGCGAATTTCAGCACGGAACGCGCCATGTCCGTCCTTCAGAGTGCGCTGATTGAATGTATTTTGTTTTTTTTGTTGGGCAGCTGCTAATCTGCGGGACTCCTGCATTGCCCTGCGGGCTACCCGCTTGCGTAACGCATCGCCCTTGCGCTCAAGAAAGCGATTGCGATCCCGCAGACGCTGAATCGAGGCATCCTTTTGCCGAAGCGTGCTAGAGGTTTCAGCTAATAACAATGTTTTTGCGACAGCTTCTTGCTCAAGGAGGGTAATCCTCTTTTCTAGGAATATCACCCTAGTTTGACTAGTGTTGAGCAAGTTGTTCAGTCGCTTAATCTCAGTTTCAGCCCCAGAGAGCCCAGACTTAGTAGTTCTTAAATCCTGTACAACGTAGCTTAAGCGGAGTTCCAGCTTTCGACGCTCCCGCCTAGAGGTTACAGCCATTATGCGTAGTTTCGACTCCAATACTGAGCCATTGGACTTTGCTCTGTGCTCCCGGCGCATTGCATTTCGTAGATCGCTCTCTAATGGCTGCTTTGGGAGACAGTGCTCGGCATCTCCGGATATTTCAGTCTTCCTTTGCACAGGTTCCTGCTGATGCTGATCAGGATCGCATACAACATCTGGCGATTTCCTCAAGAGGCTAGCTAGATGTTCCTTTTGAGCCTTCGAAAAACGTCGCCTCCCACTGGTAGAGCTGTAACTTCGCATATTGACAAGATTCCCCGTGTCAATAGATGCAGCGGTGCTTGAGCAAGGCGAGGGAAGGGTTAACAAAAGTGATTACATAACGTCCTGATCTTCTAGTTTCCTTTTAAGGACAAGGATCTATACTTGTCTTGATTGTACTTTGCAGCAGGTTGGATGCATGCGATAAGCTTGCGTTTTTTTTGAGATGCTTCTAATAATTCAGTGAAGGCTTTCTCTGCCTCGGAATTATGATCGAATGCCATTTATGCTGAAACCATATTTCTATGGAAGGCCACAGTGTCTTAAATCGATTTCTGGAGCAGAGAAAGCCTTAACATGGCTATAAAAACTACATTTCACTAAGCAACTTTGGTCACCGAATCATTGGTTGAGGGTGCAAAGTCCCGGACCACCTCACGCACTTGTTTTCCCAGTGGGTGGCGGTGCTCACCCATCATTTGATCTATCGGACCTGGACACCGGCAGTCGCCGGTTCCTATATGGTTGCCGACCCCCACTTCTAGGAACGAACTGCGCCCACCCAATTTCAAATCTGCAGTTCGTCCTAAAAAGGAAAGAGGCTTGGTGTCCAGGTAAGATCGGAGCGGCATCAGTGCAAATCGTCTCATGCCCCGAAATCATTCGAATACCCAATCAAGAATCTCGTCCAACCCGATCTCTCACAAACAAGGATCGGTTCAAATACTGGGATGCCCGACTGTCAACCCAAAATCCAAATCTGACCCGATCGTCTCTGCTCAAAATCTAGCGCGGAGAATGTTGACAAGGCGTAATGGCGGGAAACGAGATCAACTACCTATGGATCGCTTCCTATTCCGTGGCTTATCTCACGAGATGCGAGAAGCTAAAAACTGTTTGCCTCTACTCGGGATGAAAAGCTGTTTACTCCTACCCACCCTTGGATAATCCCCCCCGCCCCCCGTTTTCCCCCCTCGCTCCCGCATTTACCAAACGTTTGATATGGATCATTACAGCCGTTTGCATCAAGTGATATAACACGCCTCCCCATCGCCGGCGTTTTTATTAAAACCCCTGCCACTTCCACCTCTCCTTCTTTGATTCTCCACAACTGTATCGGTATCCAGCGGTTGGGGAGGTGCAGGTCGGCCGTGGCGGGTGCCGCTGTCAGCGCTCAGCTGCAGAATATGTCCGTGCTAATACGACGCCCGTTCTTCATCTCAGGGCAGACGTTTGGACGCGTGTAGGTACCTGAAATATGGGACGTTGCGCTCGAAGTAATGAGCAGTGAGGGGGGAAAGTAGGATTCAAGGTTTGAATCGGTGAGCCGATCTGCTCGCCCTTCGTAATTTTGTCACCTTGCTTTTCAATAGCAGTTGGTATGACTCTTTACGTCTGAATCAGCTTTGCACCGTACGAATGTCTTCGCCAGACTACTATTCCCAACAGAGGCGACTATAGCGCTCCTCGTAACCCCCTGCAGCACTTTAGTAGGATCACTCCCCCAGGCACTGACATGTCCGTTTGACATCCTCGGGAGGAAGATGTGGGTAGGTCGTATCTATCATACCCCAAGGCGGAGTAGATCTTAAAAGGAGATGATATGGGACAAAATGTTGGCATATCTTTAGGTACGCTTGAGTGTAAAGCCGACGGCACGATTGATGTATCGAGGACGATAGCACGAGACTTCCTGAACACTCACTAACCTCTGCCCCGCATACACTTTCACCCTGGGTGCCCATGTGACGCCATGCCCCCAAATTTCCTGTCCGCTGGAGAATAGTCCCCCACCCTCCGTGCTCCGTGTGCCGTCTTGCCCCATGCTCCCGGTCTCGCCCGCATACATCTAGAGGCAATGTGATTATGTAGACTACGTAGTATTTATGGCGTCTTTTGGGTAATATAGGGCCTTTATTTCCTCGTTGTCGGTTTCTGCAGGTCTTCTGAGGTTTGTTGGCGCTCGGAAGGTAACACCATTTGGCTAGGAGCCAGTGGGGTTTTATGAGGAAATCAGGAAGGTTCAACGGGATTATTTTGTTTAGACTTAATGCATGGTCGTGCTTCGGTTCAGTGTCGCCTGGTTTTAAATGCGAGCCCTCGACTACACTAGGCGTGCCGGCCAAGTCTTAACCTACTTAAATGAGGTTCGCACATGCAAAAACGGGCCACTAAGCGCGTTAAAGATCTTGTTTGAAAGCTTGGTCGGGGTAAGCGACTATTTCCCGTCTCTACAAATTGAATAATATTTGTACATTTGTCACTACAGAATAGGCAGTCAAGGGAAACAGTGCAATTTACGATCCCTGTCGTGGTTCCTCGCCTCTAAATCCGGCACAGCATTTAGCAGATACTCGCAAAGCTCCTTCGCCTCCAAGATTGGCCCCAACGGCGAGACGCTACAATCGACAAGTTTGAGTTGTTCCAGAGAACGTAGTCCAACCAACGAGCGCACTGTATCTTCATTGTCGAATAAGCATTCCTCTATCCAAATGGCACGGAGGCTAGGCTCGTCTCTTTTGGGGCCGTATACTTCTCGCAAGGCGTTAGCGATAGAACCATCGAGATCAAGGTAGTGGAGGGAAAGTAATTCAAGATGAGGTAAAGCATAGATAAGCCTGTGAAGGTTGTGTGGTTCCATGTCGCACATATCCAGACTCAACACAGTGATAGTAGGATCGCGAGAGAAACGACAAATGTGGTTGACCAACTTTCGGTACGAGTGGGGATCCGCTTTAGTATCAAGAGCGAGGTTGAGAGGTTTTGATTTTGACGTCAGAAGGGGGAGAACAAGTGTGATATCCAGGTCTTCAAGAGTCAGCAGTCGGAGATCGTGGAGAGGTGCAGGGGTTGGGTCGGCGCCAACTGTGCCTCGAAGATTGAGAGAATGTAATCCTAATTGTTGCAAGCCAGGGCAGGCATGGAACACGGTTGCAAGTTGCGCCGTTGTGAAACGGGCCGTATGTGAGAAGAGCTCGAGTTGGACTAACTTCGGCATTGCAGGGGATTGTTAATGGCTTAGGGCATTGCTACTCAGGCGGAGTTCCGTCAACTCCTGGCACTAGGATAGCCAGTCCTGCAACGCCGAAGGTTCATCGCGTAGACCGTAAATATCAACATCGAGTCTTTTGAAGGTATTGGGGACGCTAGAACTAAACCAATGCGTTAGAATAGTGTTCATATATGATGTCATTGCCACGAACAAAGATAGCGTCCGGACTTGTTTGCTGCTTAGGGGCAACTCGCGAAGAGTGTTGTCTAGTGTAGCTCTAGATACCACCGTGCCACCATATTTCCCGGTGTCTATAATTGCATCCAAGGGTGCTGTCGGCGCGCGATCTAGCCAGACGGGTATATAACCTAGAGTGTGCTGAAGCGAGCTCTCGGTCAGGAGGACAGGCGTGTAGGCCCAGAAAGCGCTAGTATCAAGTGCAATGCGGCGCCAGTACCCACAGACGCTAGAGATATCATTTCTTCTGCTCAAGCTGGGACGCTCCCTGATCTCGGGTAGGGGAATGGCCGAGTAACCACCAAAGATATTGGCAGTTCGGGCGAAGAGATTCTCGGACATGCAAGAAAGAAAATCTGAGCCAGGATCTCGGGATGGAGCGAGTTGATGGGGCTCAGAAAATTCCTCGTTTTTTGCAGAGAGGCTTGGGTATGGTCTAGACAGGATTTGTGTAAACGAAGAGTCTCGGGCGAATCGTCGATTAGAGATACAAGGTTTCGTAGCGTAAGTCGGTTGCTGATAGGCCCATGATTGTACTGAGCTTTTACCGCACTCTCAAAATCACTGAGCGCTGCAGAATACTCCCGAAGGGAGTTGACGAGTGCCTCATGAGCGGCCTTAATCGTCTCAAGATAAGCTTCAAACATTATTGGATATAATCCTATGCATAAATAAACAAATTAGAGGCGTGGATTCATTATCATGACCGTGAACGTACATAGGATAGGTACGCCTCTGGCGTGTTAATTATCTCTTCGAGGGTGACGAACTTCGTTTGGGGGTGGTTGGGTCAAGTCAAAGGTCACGTGGATTGATGATTTGCCCGTGATTGGAGCGGTGTATGTGAATGTCGTCACTCAGGGTAAACGGTCATTTCCCACCACATCTCATTGCAAAATGAGTCAAGATTTGATTTACATCCATACATATGTTACGACGAGATAGATGATCAAGGGAAACGAAGCATATTATGACCCCTGCTGCGATTCTTAATCTCCAAGTCTGGGATACCGTTTAACAGATACTCGCAAAGGTCTCTTGCTTCCACGATTGTTCTGGACGTACGGGTATGACATCCATCAAGCTTGAGTTGCTTCAGGGAGCGTAAGCCAACCAACGATCGCACGTCATCTTCGGTGCCAAATACACACTCCGCGAGCCACAAAGTGCGCAAAGCAGGGAATTTGGAAAGTGTGGCAACCTCATTTCCATCGGATTTGTCTATTCCCTGCAACGCGCTAACCATCGAGTCATCAAGCTGGAAGCTTTTGAGGGAAAGGACTTCAAGATGGGGCAAAGCGTGGAGAAGTCTGTAAAAATCGTGTCGTTCTATGCCCTGTGCATCAAGACGTAGTGCACTTATAGTGGGGTCGCGAGAGAAACGCCCAAGGCAAGCAGCCAGGTGGTTGATCGGTTGGAGGTCCGGATCAGCAATAATTGCAAGACTGAGGGATTTCGACTTCGATGTCAGAAGGGGGAGAACGAGTGTAATGTCCAAGAACTCGAGGATAAGGATTTGGAGATCGTGGAGAGGCGCGGGATTCGGATCGACGCCGGCTACGCTTTCTAGAGTGAGATCATGAAGGCTCAACCGTTGCAAGGCGGGGGAGGCATGAAGTATGCTTGCAAGTTGTGCTGTCGTAAAATGGACTGCGGCTGAGGAGAGCTCGAGATCGACTAGTTTTGGCATTACGGGGAAATTATCATGGTTTAAGGTATCGACAGTTAGCCGAAGTTCCGACAGCACCTGGCACTGGGATAGCCAGTCTTGTAGCGCCGAAGGTTCATCGGACTTGCCCCAAATCTGGGCGTCGAAACTCGTGAGGGTGTGGGAAACGCCAGCGCAGTAATTCAGGATGGTGTTTAAATGTGAAGTCGCCTTCAGAGACATGGAAAGGGTGCGGATTTGTTTACTCCCCAAAGGTAACGCGCTAAGCGCGCCGTCTATCCTATCCCTAGAGATTGCTGTCTGGCCGTGTTCCCGAGTGTTTATAACTGCATCCAGGGGTGTCGTCCGTGCGCGGTCTAACCAGACCGGAGTGCGATTTAGAATGCGCTCAACCGAGGTTTCGGTCAAGAGAATAGGAGTATAAGTCCAAAGAGCACCGGTATCAAGTGCAATACGGCGCCAGTGTCCGCAAACACCGGAGATAGCATCTCTGCTGCTTAGGTCGGGATGATTGCTGAATTTGAACAGGTCCTCAGGATTGGTTGTACTATCTCCAAAGACGTCGGTAGGTCGAATGCAGATGCTGTCGTATATAACGAGAAAGAATATATGGGCTAGGATCTCAGGGTGAAGAGAGTTGACAGGGTTCAGGACGTTCTTTGTTTTTCGCAGAGAGGTTTGGGTATTGTGGAGATGAGATTTGTGTAAGCGAATATCCTCCAGGGGATTATCAATAAGAGACACCAGGTTTCGTAGCGTATGTCGATCCTTGATAAACCCGTGGTTGTACTGGTTTTCTACTGCACCCCCGAAGTCACTGAGCGCCGCAGAATACTCTTGTAGAGAGTTGGTGAGCGCTTGATTGGCAGCCTCGATTCGCCGCAAGTGATCTTCGAACATCACTAGATACAGTCCTATGTAAAAATAAATCGATTGGGATTGTGTAGCCAGTCTAAGGATAAGAGACGTACCCGAAATAGTTCACCTATAGCGTGTTATAGATCGTTTGGCAGGGCGGCGAACTTCGCGTTTGGAGATGGTTGAGGAAAGTCAGAAGTCACGTGAATCAGCCGCTTTGCTCTGTGCTCCAATGTGCGCTGAGCAATGTGGCTACTACTATAGCTTACACGCAAATACGACGTGGAAAAGTATAAAAGCAGCTTCTATGTTTTCTATTCCCGTTGTGCTCTCCTGCTGAATCGATCATCTTATCCTCTTTGTAGGCCTCTCTTGCTTCTCGTATTCTTATTTCTAGCAATCGCTCTGAAGGTCCCATATTGTCCTAACATCCAATATTCAACTCCAACAAAGATACGGACTGGAGAAGTTATTTGCTTCTACGAAATCGCACTTTGCACCTGTTGAAACGAACCTCTAAGCGCGTAGTTCAACCGTAGTCGAAAAGCGTGATGAAGGGACTGGGAAGCGTGCCGAGTGATTTCGGAGATTTCAGCAATCCATATTGAATTAGGTCAGTGGTTCTACTATTTATAATCGATTTTATACCGAAAGAGCTGGTCCGTATGGCTTTTGTTGAGGTGCTGTGAACGCGACATGTGCTATAAAGTCGCGCGATCGGGTACGCTTGGTCTGAAAATCGGATGAAGATATACAGATATTTACATTTCGTACTAAATCAGTCAAAACTTGAATCACGTTCCTGTGTATACTACTACAAAATAGATGGTCAAGGGAAACGAACCATTGGATGACTGCCTTCGAAATTCATAACTCTCAAGTCTGAAACAGCATTTAGCAGATCCTCGCAAAGCTCTGTCACCCGTACGATTGACCCGGATGTCGAGATATTACACTGGTCAAGTCTGAGTTGTTTCAGAGAACGCAGGCGAGCCAATGATCGTATGTCATCTTCAGTATCGAATTCACATTCCTCTAGCCAGATGGCATGAAGATTCGGGAACGTGAAAGGTGCGGTTGCCTCGTCCCCTCCTGATTCGTATACTTCTCGCAAGGCACTCGCCATAAAATCGTTAAACTGAAGATTTCGGAGAGAAAGAATTTCGAGATGGGGCAACGCCTGGATAAGTCTGCGAAAATCGTGTGGTTGTATGTTGTCCGCATCTAGACTCAGCGCAGTAATAGTAGGATTGCGGGAGAAACGACAAATGGGCTCGACCACGTCGCGGTCCCGGTGGAAGTGCGTATCTGCGTTAAGCGCGAGACTGAGAGATTTTGAGTTTGATATCAGAAGAGGGAGAACGAGTGCGATATTCAGGGAATCGAGAGTGAGCGCTTGGAGGTGATGAAGCGGTGCCGGAATCAGATCAACGCCAGCTACCTCTAGATTGATATCACGAAGAACCAACCGTTGCAAGTTAGGGCAGGCGTGAAATATGCTTGCAAGTAGTGCAGTTTTGAAATGGGCTGAGGATGAGGTGAGTTCCAGGTGAACTAATTTCGGCATTGCGGGAAAAGAATTATAGAATAGTGTAGCGCCACTGAGCCGGAGTTCCGCCAACTCTGGGCACCGAGATAGCCAGCCTTGTAGTGTCGAAGGTTCATCGGGCCAACCGTAAACATGAGCATCGAGTCTCAGGAGGGTATTGGAGACACTATCGCTGAACCAGTGGTTCAGAATCGCGTTTAAGTATGATGCCGCTGTCAGGGACATGGAAAGCGTGCGGATTGGTTTGCTGCCTAAGGGCAACTCGCGAAGAACGCTGTCCAGTGTATCCATAGAGATGGCTGTGTCGTCATATATATCTGCGTCTATAACTATGTCCAGGGGTATTGTCCGCGCGCGATCCAGCCACGCGGGTATACAATCTAGAGTATCCTCGATCCATCCTTCGGTCAGGAGGATAGGAGTGTAGGCCCAGAAAGCGCTGGTATCCAGTGCAATGCGACGCCAGTATGCGCAGACCCCGGAGATAGCAGTTCTGTTACTTATGCTGGGAGGCTCTCCGAACCTGAGTAGGGGAACAGTGACGTGATCACCAAAGATATTGGTACCTCGAACGGGGACGTTCTCGGACATAGCAAGGAAAAAAATCTGAGCCAGGATCTCAGGGTGGAGAGAGTTGATGGGGTTTAGAATATTCTTTGTTTTTTGCAGAGAGGCTCGGGCATGGTCGAGGTGAGACCTGTGTAAACGAATTGTCTCAAGGGGACTATCGATAAGGGACACTAGGTTTCGTAGCGTATTTCGATCCTTGATAACTGTATAGTTGAATTGAGCTTCTATCGCGCTCCCAAAATTGTTGAGCGCCGCAGAATACTCCTGCACGCAGTTGGCGAGTGCCTCACTAGCGGATTTAATTCGCGTAAGATGGGCGTCAAACATCACGAGATGTAATCCTATGTAAAAACAAACAGGTTATAGATGCGCGCGTCTTGTCGGGGACAGGTAACGTACACAAGACAGTTTGGCTCGGGGGTGTTATAGATTGTCTGTGGGCGGCAAGCTTCGCCTTTGGAGGTGCCTAGGGTCACGTGGTTCTTTCTTTTTTTTTTTGGGAAATTTATAAGGCGCTTCACGTGGTTCTTTCGCTGGCGGCACCAATGGGCCTCCGCCCCCCACTCCGCACACGTCACGTTGACCCTCAATAGGCCGCCTTCCACGCGCCTCGATCCGTTCCACGCGTCCTTCGAGGGCTCCCGGCGAACGCACACCACCCTCATCCAGGTCATCCTTGGCCATGCGTTTGTCGGTGAGCACTCCCAGCGCTTCCGCCCTGATGACGATTTCGGGTGTCCTTGCGGCCGAGTGGCGGTTCAGTCTATAAGGCACGTGCTCCTTGACTGCCCCCTCCATGCCGTAGCCCGGATGAAACTCAGGCGGCGATCCCGTCCCCTCCTCTTGAGAGAAGCATTCGAACCCTCGGGCCTTACTGCCATGGCCACTTTCCTCGCCGCTTCCG
>JANWGL010004295.1:0-18880 GCA_025200755.1 Ceratobasidium sp. C01 | reverse complement strand
CGACGAGGAGGCCGATCCGTCGGAGTGCATCTCAGTGCTTGATTTCCACCCACCCACCGTTCGGCGGTTCTCTACTCTCTCACGCGACAAAGAGTTGTCTATGTGGGACTCTCCTGAGGGGCGGCGTCACATCGACCTTTACAGCCCCCCAAAGGACATATCATACGCCTCCACCGCCCTCCAGCACGCACAAGACACCCTAACTTCACTTGATCATCAAGTGTTCGTTGACACAATCGACGAAACTGTTCCTTCCCTTACACCCTTCAACGAAGATACCCTCGTCACACGGCTACCTTATCGAGTAGTAACAAGGATAAAGCCAGTACCAAAACATTCAGGATGGATGATTGACAATGATAATATCGTTGGGATGCCGGTAAGCGTGATCATCCTCTCGGGCGGATTTGGTATGTTGATATTGATTCCAGTTTATTGGTGATAGGGCGACGATATGGAAAACATGCAGCACGAGTATATGAACGTGTACACTCCCAGAGCTTAGGACTGAGAACAAGCCACTTGAGGCTATATAATTTATAATTCCGTGGCCGCCCCCCCCATTTGAGTATGCGTGAGGTGTCGTATACCGCAGGACACTAGATTTCAGATACCAGATGCGTGTCTTGAGGAACCGAGTTGTATCGTCAGGGATGCAGCGCTAGGCGTATAAGTCACGCATATACGCTCGTACGACTGGAGTAAGCAGCCGAGCTTAAATTTCAATTTGGAAGAAGTAGGATAGCAGCATGGTTGAAGGTATACGGCCCCACCCCTGAGCAAAAGGTATCCTACACGCCTGTGTTCGCGTACGATAACATAACCGCGTGACCCGGCCCTGCACTTAAATCTCGAACATCACCCGCCCCTACGTTAGTATTCGTATATAGTCTCCTAGCTATATACAGGAGTGGCTATATTGAAAGTGACTAGATGCAGAGCTCCCGTCTACCTGCGCCTATTCTATCGTACTCCAGGGTTTACTCGCTCGTTGTTCGTCCTTGGAAAGCGAGAACGGCTAGCAGTACAATTAGAATGACTCCCGTCCCCTCCGCTCCGGACCCAGGTTAGATGTTGAAGCATTGAGACGAGAAACACGGTCGGAAAACATAGATCAGCTTTATAGATGTACTTATGTCCGGTATTGTTTACCTTGTTTGCACAAGTGGGAGTGCTGTATGCTGGAGGTGGAGTAAGCGACCAAGCGAAATAATTCAGCGTCACTTGACTCTATCATCTCTGTCGCATGCGCACCTGGCCACCTCGGCTATGTTCGAGTGCTGCCGGAATGCACGGTCAACACTCACTCTAACGAGACGATTGAATATATACCTGTGTGCTGCACTTTCTCACGCATATCAGCAGCTGCAGGAATACCTAAGTTAGAACGCAATAAAAATTTAAGATCGTAGCCCAACCCCAGGGGATCAAACATACTTGTGCTCCATATTCTTACTAGCGAATTTGTTTGTTTTCCTGTGATTGCGGCAAATATAGGCGGAAAGTCGAGGTGCGCTAGCAAATAACTCTATTATGCACTCGGCTGCAAGAAGACGTTCCGTCAACCATACCAGCTAACGGAGACGTCCTCGTCACCCCAGCTAACGGAGACGTCCTCGTCACCCGGCTACCATATCGAATCGTGACGCGAGTAAGGACAGTACCAGCACATTTAGAGTGGATGGTCGATAACAAATATGCAATTGGGATGAAGGATTCGTGGTACGAGTATATAGGTGTATATCCCTTAGGGTATGGAGCGGGGGGTGAACACATTTAAGCTGTTACAGTATATGCACCGACAGATACAAAGCAACGTACAGCGTACCAGACAACAATATACAGGCGCATAGTCAATCAAGGGCGCATATATTATGATTAACTGTCACCGCACGGTATTGAGCAATGGATACATGAGCGTAGGCTACGAATACGTACACACACAACGTAGCAACATTGAAAGACTTCTGCCCGGTCTCTCAAGTATAAATGCAAATCCTGAGTAATATAGAAAACCCCTGTTAGTCTTCCTTTTCCATTTGTTACGAAGCCGCCTTCAATTCCCCAGGAGGCTCGCTACGCCCACACATGCGCCTTTGTTTATACCTTGACACAGCAGATTCCTATTTAACTCAGTTTTTATAATTGCCCTTTGCTTGTGTGACTATGCCTCAAGATAGTACTATCTACAACACAAAATCTTTCCAGCAAAGGTAGTTTTCAGTAATATGCTCATCGCTCTGGTGAAGCAATCGCTCCTGACTGGCGGCTGAAATGAGGCGGTGCCATGGCCGAAGCATAACAACATAAGCGCCAGGAAGCAGACATACGTCTGCGCGGCCGGCATGTGCAGATAATCAAAAAGGTAGCCCACAAATACTAAGCCGAAAACACACAGAGTAGTAACTACTCCACAAAAGTCCCACAGCTAAATCACATAAGATTTGATTCATGTATGCGCGGTTACTTTCATAGTATTCTACACAGTTACAATGGGAGGAGCTGGCTTGTTTAAACCTGGAAATTTGTTCCTGAACATCCCCCTCGCCCCCGCTAAGAAGGCTCGAAAAGTGACCCTATAAGACTAGCGAGGCTGTCATAACCTATTGCCGAAAACGCGTTGACGCGTCGGCGCCAAGCAAGCGTGCGTGGCGGGGTATACGCCAACACGGCCGGCATACACTGGCCACCGTATAAATTGGAGTCACTTTAGAGCGCCTGAATGTTTACCGACGTTGGGTCGGAGACTAGACTTGGCTTTCAATATATCAATATTATTATTCGAGCATGTCGGGAAAACATCGACATTCGGCTGACCATAGTCGTGACCCCTGGTGAGTGCTCGACGTTAGTTCTACGCCCAATTGTGATTTAGCTCGATTAGTCCGTACATTATTCTGAATGATCTTGGCGCTGGCTTCGCTATGGGCGCCATAGGCGGCGCCGTATGGCATGGGGTCAAAGGCGCACGAAACAGCCCTAAGGTTTGCACTTGCATTTAAAATCTTCTTACGAGATGTTAATTCAGAGGCGAATAGGGATACCGACGAGAAGGCGCTTTGATGAATATCAAAGCTCGTGCCCCAGTTGTTGCTGGAAACCTCGCGGCATGGAGCGGTTTGTTATCCACGTTTAACTGCTTGGCAGTTGAGTATCGTCAGAAAGAAGACGGCTGGAATAACGTCCTTGCAGGAGCAGCAACCGGAGGTTGCCTCGCAGTCCGGGGTTAGTTGTGCCGTTGATTCAAGTATCAGTATTCACCTAGAGCTGGGTATATGCGTACAGGGGGTCCACGCGTGGCCTTGGGTTCCGCGGTAGCAGGTGCTGTGATGATAGGTGTTTTCGAGGGCGTATCAATCTTGCTGAACCGCTCAATGGTTCACGTCAATAGACCGGTTGCTCCACCTAGTAAGCACTAAAAAATTCCCACCGTTAGCGATATAACTAAGAGCAGTACCAAATTGGCACTACAATCGAAGTTCCCCCTACAAGTACAGGAACGTGATCTAGGCATCAGATCCTAAGGAGCGCTCAAAAGAAAATAAATTCTTGGGGCAAGCCTATTCCTTGTTCTTGATCCCCGGTAGACCTGCCTTGTTTCCCTCGCAATATTATATAAAATATGTAGTATATAAATACCGCCACTCATTATAGCAATTCTTACAGAGGATGCGCGCTAGTCAGAGCTCCGGCCACTCAAGGAAACGACGGGAAACAAAATTTGTGTCCTTTAAGCGCTGCTCAGAGCCCGTCATCTCTGGTTACTGTACTAAGCTTATAAGTACCATACATGTCGCGTATATACGGTTATCTGCCCGCATTGGGTGTGCAACACGGTTTATTCCCTCTATCGCAGTTAACGGATAGGTTGGGCGATTGGGGTGCACCTCGGTGCTCGGCCTCCATTCACCCGTTCCCACTGTTCGACGATTCTCCACTTTCTCGTGCGACAAGGGGCCGTCTATGTGGGACCTTCCTGGAGCACGATGTCACATCGATCGTCCCAGCTCCCGCGAGGATAAACTATACGTCGACGAAGTGCTGCAGCACGCACAAGACACTCTGAGTCCACTCGAAGATCGGGTGTTCGTTTATACGAGTGACGAAGACGTTCCATCAACCATACAAGTTAACGGAGGTGTCGTTGTCACACGACTACCTTATCGGATAGTGACGAGAGTCAGCCCAGTACCAATGAATGTAGGGTGGATGATCGATAATGACTCCGTAATTGGGATGAGGCATATGCGGTACAATTATATCAATGTACATCCCCTGGCGTATGAAGCGGGGAACGAACATACTTACGCTGTGTAATTTATACCAGCGCAGTATTAAATGTATGTACACACGAATATACAGTATTAAGGAATGTATTGAACATGAACATGCAATCACACGGTCAACCATAGGTGCATTTACTCTAATAACCCGGCGCCAGATGTTGGTAGTTAATATAAAAAAGCCTATATTATGCACGCGTATACGTGTTGTTATACGAGCCGTCCAGTGCATAACACCCTTTGAAGGGAATGCGCGCTTGGTAGAGTCCGAGTTAGCAAAAATCAAGTCGTTAAGCGCCGCTGCAATCTATCATCTCGAGCAACTTGGCTCGCAAACCACAAAAACGCAACATATATGCTACGCATACAACGAGCCATCAATTTGGCCTTCCAAGCTATTGTGGGACACGCCACATATCGCATCGATCTACGGGATTCATAAGGCATACTCAATCAGCTCCACAACCTGTTCTCCGTTACTTCTAATTTAATGCCAGACAAAGTCTAGAACGAACACGCCCAGTGGCTGAAAAGCCTAATATTTAGTGATTTAGCAATACTGACACAGTGGATGCTATGCCGGACTCGTCTGGTAGGGTCTACAACACGTTCCAGGTGTTCGATGATTGATTTCAGACCCGGGCATTTCGGGGATAATACAGGAAGGCATAGGGCGCAATCTCCTGTGTTCTTTTTGTCGATCTTACTGGGTAGCAGGTCCTTCCGAATACTTGGGCCGTCACAAGGCAAATCATGAAGCGTCTGTCAAACCCCGACGACTAAAAATACTTTTAAGTGCTGCAATTAATTTACACGCCACCCGGTGGGGAAAACCCCTCTCGGCCAGATTCCTATACCCGATCTCCGAAGCCCCCAACTCAACCTGTGCAGCTGCCGGCCGGTACGGTCTGGTGTACATTTTAAGAAGCATGAGAGTAGTACAAAATCATGCTGGCCATCGATTGAGTCTTAGCTAGCCTCTCTACCCCCCACCCTTCCTATCTCTCGGTGTGCTGATGATGAAGCGATTTGGTGGGCTCTTGGTGTTGTTGTGTGTGGTGATGCAGGGGTGGGCGTTGAGTCTTTCGTGGCCGGGGGATGGACAAATTGTTGGTGAGTTTGATGGTCCCGTCTACTACAGTACGAAGGGGGTACGAATGCTCACTGTCTTCGTGTGTAAAGCGGGCACTACGATTCAAATTTCGTTCAGCGGCGGTGTGGTTCGTCAAACAACCTTTCTCAACTACCCATGTGGCCTAAACTGACGCTCGACTGTAGGCGCCTTATACGCTGACTGTCTTGGGGTTCAATGCTACGAACGCGGATAACCAGCTACAGGTTTTTAGCGGCGTAATGGGCGATTCGGTTCAATGGTACGAACCCTATTTTTATTATATTTGATCGTAGGGTTGATTGGCCAGGTATAGGCTTGTGGGCGTTCCGGGCGGATATGTTCGATTTAATGTTTCGGATGCGGGAGGAGGGTCGATTATCTCGTACTGGCAAAACGTCTACGTGCGTTTCTTTATTTTCAATTCTTTCAGAGGGGGCTGAAGATATGAATTGATCGGTGGTGGGTTATAATTGATAGCCAAATGCTATGGTGGCAGTCAGCTCTTTGAGTATAGCGAGCACTCTTTCGACGGTGAGCCCTTTGCCCGCTTGGTCAGTCGAGGGTAAATTAAATGACTGTATTCGGTTAGGCCTCGGCTCAAAGCGCGCAAGCATATATCAGTCGACTGAGCACTAGTGTAAGTTCAAGCTATCGTCGAATGAAATGTGATCCAATTTGATTATGTTTAATTAGGTACAATGGGCTACTGTGACCGGGATTGGAGGATCTCAAAGGTATAGTCATCAATAGCGCCTTCTGTTATTTAGAGATAAATTAATATACGTGGGTAGTGCTCCTAATGGTCCCGCTGACACTACTCCCAAGTCGTCAAACAACGTCGGAGCGATCGTTGGTGGCGTGAGTCTTTGAATGCGTTTTCAGCTCGCTAAGCTAACGCGCTACTTGAAAGGTATTGGGCGGTGTCGCTGGCTTGCTCGCTATAGCGTTATTTATCTTTTGGAGGATCCGACGGCGCTATCCCGTGCCCGTAGACGACGGTGTAACTCAGTGGAATGGCTCTCAGGACAAAGGATCTACAAACCCACATTCTCAGTACGCCCCTACGCTCACACCATACCAGCCGGTACCTACCGCATCGCAAACTTCGTCGCCTGTGCATGCCACTCATCAACCACAGCCTCAACCTATGGGCGGCATGTACGGCGGCTTGCCCGAGATTCACGGGAACGTGCATTAAGCCTTCGGAGCCGCTCGAACAATTTAGGTTTTGATTCTGGAGTTAATTATTTTTGGGGTTTACGGTATCAATGTTGGCGGTGCCTTGATCGAGGTACAAATTCCAGTCATGTTCATTTCGAGCCGCGTTTTGAGCCATATTTGACGTTTGTCACCGGACAGACTAGTGCCGGTTCACTCTTGACTGCGCCCCTGGCCGAGTTCAATGTAGTTCTAGGGTAGGCCGAAGCTAGGCCGAGGTGTTACAATACATAGAACCTTTATATTTGGGGCACGTTCGCCGTTAGTTCGCCGGGCGTTTGTGAGATAACCCTGTTGGGAAGTTGTATTTGGCTTGGCGCACGCAACTCGGTCGAGCCAGGTGCTGACGTCATCTGAGCGCCCGCCAAGGTACAAAAACATGAGGATAGCACGCCCAGCACCTCCAAGACTACGCCAAGCATCGGATCCCCCAGCATGTCTGCTATGGAGAAGTCTCCGTCTTCAAACTCAGCGACGGCCACAGCTATTGAGCCCTTGTCCTCGCGGCCTGGTGTCACGTCGCGGAGCAATACCCGGGTCCCGGATGCTGAGTCCGGTGTGGTCAACGACAGCGCCAGCGCATCCCACAGCGCTAACGGACATCATCACCATCTCAACTTTGACGGTGTTGATAATACGAAACGATTCTGGCGGAGGCTCAAAGGTGAAGGCAGGAAAGTGCCAGGTTGGGGCGAGTCGGCTAAGAATACATTCACTCACTCATGTGAGTCCAAGCGCCAAGACGGAGGCACATCACGAGCTCGGCGGGGTTTGTTAATGTGATTTATTCTATTTAGGGCTGAACGTCTTCCTCTTGTTCGTTCCTTTCGCGTGGGCGGCGCACTGGGCACATTGGAACTATGCCGTCGTCTTCTCCTGTGAGTTGGTAGATGCACCACCTAGAGTGACGTGTTAACATCCGTGATCAGTGTCTTTCCTTGCTATCATACCTTTGGAGAAGATATCGGATTTCGGCGGTGAACAAATGTCTCTCTATTTGGGAGCAGTGAGTAGCTTGCGCCGTTACTCGTTACTATATATTGACTCCCTTTGTAGTCTCTTGGAGATTTCCTCGTCATCACACTAGACAAGTACGCCTCTTCGCTCTACTCTTGATATGATCGGGATTGACTAATATTTCTTGGATAAAGTGTGGTCGAAGCAACCCTGGCGATCATCTTGCTCACCCATTGCGAGCTCAAATTGCTCCAAAGCACTATCATTGGTTCGTAAAATCAAAGCGCTAGACATAAATTTATATATTTCTTATAATTATACAGGCGTCGTATTGCTTCACTTGCTCTTGGTCCCCGGCATGGCTTTCCTAACCGGAGGAGCTCAGATCTGGGAACAACACCTCAAGCCCCACCCGACCCAGTTAAATCACTCTCTGCTCACTTTCGGGTTGGTCTCTTCTTTTGCTCGTTTAAACGTTTACTTATGTTATATTCCTCCATAGTGTGCTGTCACTCCTGCTTCCAGCTGCGTTCTTCGCTTCCCTAGCCGACTCGCTTCCTAGCGGCTCTGGAGGCTCGACCGCCGCTGCTGCTGCACGTATTCTTGCTGAAGCAGAAGGAGAGGAGAAAGACCTAGCTATCCGGGAGGCTCTGCTCCGCGCCGTCGAAACCGTTGCTGTCTCGGACGCCACCCGCGGCACATTCCTCAAATTCAGCCGCGGCCTCGCCATCCTCCTGCTCATCGCGTAAGTCAATCCCATCCTCACACCCCACCAACATCTTACATTATTGTTTACTAGTTATATTGGTTCCCGTATCTACCTCCACAACCCTCCCGGCGACCACAACGCCCTCGCCCCCCTCCCCAACGCCCCCGCAGCGGAAAAACATCACGAAGCCGCTCTCGAACGCGAAGAACCCCTCATCAACCCCTGGTTCGGCATCGTCCTCCTCATCATCTCCGTCGCCCTCATCGCAGTCACAGCCGAATGGCTCGTCTCCAGTATCGAACAAGTCCGCGACCGGGGAACCATCAGCGCCGAGTGGTTCGGCCTAATTTTATTGCCGCTGTTGAGTTACGCTGCGGACGGCTTGATCGCGGTGTTGTATTTCGTGGAGAAGGTGTTGTTGTTAAAGCCGGAGAGTCCGGATGAGCTTGCGAAAGCACGGAGCATTGATTTGAGTATTCAGTTTGTGTTGTTTTGGATGCCGGTTGTTGTGTTGCTTGGGTGGTGGACGCATCGGCCGATGTCTGTGTTGTTTGGTGAGTCCCTTTTTGAGTTTTTTGGTTGACTGAGTGAGAGGTGTTGATTGGGGTTGGGTGTAGATTTGTGGGAAGTGGCGACTGTGATTGGGGCGTGTTTCCTTGTGAACTATGTTACGGCCGACGCGAAGACAAATTGGGTGGAAGGCATGGTGATGGTGCTCTTCTATGTCATGATCGTAAGCCCCGCCCCCTCTCTTCCTCCCCTACTACCACCTTCTAACCTAACCAACCCTCCCCCCTCGTAGGCACTCGTCGCGTGGTTCTACGATGGTCAACCCCAAGTGCACGAAATGCTCCGCTGCATGACTATCACCGAGACCTTGCAGGAAGTTGCTACTGCTGTGGCTTCTGGTGGAGAAGCTGCTGTGCACGCGGCATAAAACGCCTGCTGTTAGATGGGCGATATGATGCTTTTTTAACGATTCTCTTTTGCTTTTTTTTGTATATCGTAGCTAGGTGCATTTACGTGTTGGAAGAGGGTGTTGTCTTAGTTGTTGTTTAATATACCACGAAGCTGTCGTTCCAAACATAATTCGTTGAATTTGGCCAAATAGACGCACACACAGAGCAGTCTGTACCACCACGTGACTCGCCACATCGTAGCGCCACCCACCTCCATTCCCCAGTCAAACGCGTTAGATGAAATTCTTCGTTTTATAGCGTATGGTACATCAAGAAGGGAGTCATATGTTTCAGTATGGTGACTAGACATAGCAGTGCCTTGTTGTGGGGTGCTGGAAATCATGCCGCTGACAACAGGTGTTTCTTGAAGAATGCGGCCATTCTCCCATACACATCCTCGTACTAAATAGTTCGAATCATTAGCATCGTTGTAATGCGCACAGCTTGAGTAGAGATCTTACTGCAGCTTTGTGGACTGGGTCGTCCAAGTTAGCTCGCGCAGCAGCGAATCCTTAAGAAAAATCATTAGAATAAGCGCGTAGCATTGACTGGGTTTTAGGCAAATACGTACCGTGGAATGTCTCGGAGTAAAGTTTATAGTCGGTTGCAATCTTCACAAACGGCTCCATCTATATGTTAAATGGATATTCGGATAGTGCTTAGTGTTAGTCTAATGGTGGGTGGACGTAACGCACGGCAGCGGGGTCTTCGTCTTTTGTCTGGTATAATGCGAACGCTGCCTTGCAGTTGGCGGCATCTTCGGGCGTGATCATCCTTGACGATCACACCATTATCAACAAGGAAACCCTTTTGGAGAAAAACTTGAGTTTCACTCACGAGGGATGAGCGACTGCCACGGCTGAGTATAAGTTAGTCGCACCCGCGAGGACTGCGAGCTTTGCGCCCCAGCAGAATCCTATAGTCCCAACCTGAAACTCAAGATTCAATGAACGGTTTATTTGTAAATATAAATAGAATCTTACGGAAAACCCTTCGGCTTTCAGCTCTTCTGCGAGCTTTGTATACATAGGTAGATGTGTGTTGGCATTGCCAGCTCCTGCGAAGAACTTTTGGCGCCGTTCCATCTTGACTGCTGGGTCGGTGATGGTGAGGTCACTTGGGGTCATTGATTGATCACTTATGTGCGCAGTGTTCAGCTTATTACTATTAATCGTGCTATGGTACAGCTTACCCTAACAGATCTGGGAGGAGAACGTAGAATCCTTGACTGGCAAGTAAATCACACCCCTATGCAGTTCACGAGTAATGAGTCGTAGACCATATTAAGAGCTGAGCATGGAGGGGATTCTCACCTGTTTCGTCAAAGGCGACATGCCGAAAACATCGACAGTGACCACTATAGCCCGCTTTGATGCTTTCTCTCCAATTACATATGTCTCGACCCCTTGTATGGTCTCGAGGGATCCTTTTGGTTCGTATTCCGCTGGATGAAAAGGGAGTTGAGTCACTCAGCTTGTTGATGTAGAACATTTCAGCTCACTTTGGGCAGGAGGAATAGTACAGCAAGCTAAGGGTGCTGTTCGTTAGTGCGCTATGCAAGTCAATCACGGTGGGTGGGGGTACCTTGGTTATCGCCAGGGATGGTCGCCATCGTAAATATACTTTAGGATGGATGTATGCGTAGGAGAACTATCTGTTGGAGGGAGATGCAGTTGAAGGGCAACCCGCCGTAGCGCTTTTATATGCGCAAGCTTACGTCGAATCGTAGAGAAAATCGTGCTAAAAATAAACAGGAGCTTAAAGGTCTTGCCGATACTGCAGGACACGTATGCGCGGCATCCTGTTAAAGAAGGTAAGCGTGGTTCGAATTTGCGAAGGTTATGGAGTAGAGGCTCGGGCATCGCTCGGTGGTGGCTCGGGGATAGCGGATGTGTTGCATCCCATCATAAGTATCGTGCCGTGGTGCCGAATTAACTCAGACAGCGTGTTTACACTCTTTTGGATAGTTCTGCTAGTCTTGTGAGGGGACCAGGTTTTTGGCCAAGCGCCACGGGGAGTGTCACGTGCTAAACTACCACGGGTTGTTAGACGCAAAGACAATTCCGCTGATGATGATTGTATAGAGGGACCCAGGGAATGTGCGGCAGATTGGGTGCGAGTACGCAAGTACATCTGTCTAACGGCTCTATGTTGAGGAGCATCGTGCGAGCGTGGTATCTGGTTTAGGATGTACCTCGACTATGTGAGGCACGCGTACCACAACGTTCAGGCTTCTATGCCAAGGAATTTATGAACTGTTGCTCAACCTTAGTCTGCAAAGTTTAGTTGACCGAGCTCAACCTGATGCGCACGCATACAATCCATCCAATCCATCCAATCCCTAGATATTATACTGTTATGTACACACGCCTATCGACCTATCCACACCCGAAACTTGTCACCGCTTCTTCTGCTTTTTCGACTTGGGTTCGTCTTTTGACTCCCCACGGTCTGTTTTCCCGAGCTTCTTCTTGATCACTCGTTGTAGCGCCCGCTTGGCTTCGCTATCCGAGAAACTTGCTAGGTCGTAGTAAAGTCCGGCATATTCGAGAAGCCTATAGAGGTAATAGTTAATTTTCTGAATAAGCGATTCTAGAAAGTAGCTACTTACCATTCTGGTCTAACGTCCGTCACCGTCCGGATGTACGGCCGCGAGGTAAGCACAAACTCATTGAAGAGTACCCATTCCGGGGTACTATCTAGCCCACACGACGGGTGCAACGACACCACCTAGTATCCTGATTAGATTTTGCCTGCCGACCGGCGAGACTGGACATACCTGGTTGTCCTTGACCGTCACGTACGTGTTCTTCTCGCCTCGGTGCGCGACTTGCATGAAGAACCCGCACACCAGTGCTTGGCGAATGCTGATATGAAGTTTGCGGGGATCATTTGTGCTAACGAGGTCGAGGTCAAACTTCTCCATCGATCGCTCGAGTTGTTGTCGCACGTTCTCAGCTTGCTGGAGCGCTCGCTGAGAGAGGTAGTTATTCCAGCACCAGTTCTTGTCATCTTTGTCTAGTGCATACGAGTTAGGTTGGCGAGGGGTTAGGAGTTTATCAACAAGGAGTTTGTTAATCAACGCGGTGGCACTTACTGTTGACATAGCTATTGTAGACATTCATCATTGTCAGATGATCGCCGTCCGGAATGGTGAGTAGCGCCTTCGCTGCGTCTGCTTCCTTGCGCTGGTTGTTCGGCCTCAACCATACGTTAGGTACTGCCCAGAACAACAGATTAGTTAATACTCTAAGCGCCGTTGGGAGCCAAACGAACCAGAGAGCATCGCAACGATTGTGAGGAGTTCGTTGCTGCACTTGAACTCGGGGCTAACAATCAGCATCTTGGCAAGCTATTTGTGAAATCATTAATATACCGCTAGCACGCCGAGAAGATAAACTGCCGTACCTGAGGATCGAGAGGGAAATCTGCCATGATCCCCCCAAGTGGGGTGAGCTCTCCGTCATCATTCAGCGCAGAAAGATAGTTCAGCAGTTCAAGGGCTCGCATGATTGTTTCTGGTGCAGGAGCGTCTGAATGAGGAATGAGAAATTTAGTATAACGCAGCAAATAAATTTGCGCCTTTGTACGAACCCATGTAGTCGAAGTGGACCAGGTCAGTTACTCCAAGTTTGACAAGCTCAAGAACAGTGTTCGCCAGGTTGGAGCGCAGAATTTCCGGATGAGTCTGTTCCTCAAGCTCTTTGATAAAGTCTTTTTCGGTGTAGAGACGGAAGCATTTGCCTGTCAAGTACGAATATTAGTAAATGCGAAAAAGAACAACTCAGCAGGGGAGCATAAGCAGATCTATATCAACATCCACGTACCCGGTCGTGTTCGTCCCGCTCGTCCAGCACGTTGCTGTGCGCTGGCTTTGGAAATTGGAGAGACAAGCAACGACTCCACTCGAATCCTGAATTGCATCAGAGCATCAGAAGAATGCGACTTCCATATACCAACTAATAACTCACCTCGGATTGTACACTTTTTGCTTCGAGAATCCTGGGTCGACCACATACACGATCCCGTCGATCGTCAAACTGGTCTCGGCAATGTTCGTGGATACAACAACTTTTCTGCCGCCGGGCGGCGCAGGGTCGAAAATTCGCTGTTGTTGCGCGGGTGGTAGGGAAGAGTAAAGAGGTACGCAGAGCAAGGGTCCAGGGCCATCTGGCAATAGTAATGACATGTCGAGAGTCAAGGAATAGGTCAGTGTGGTGATTAAATTAGCTACGGACAAGGCGCCACGACGGAAGATAGAATGATACGTACCCTTCCCAGACGTGTTCAGTCCTTCCACCTCGATCCGGATTTTCCGGCATGCGTCCTCGATCTCTTCCTCACCCGTCAGGAATACCAAGATATCACCCTCGTCCTCAGCTTGGTGAATCATCAGGACCGTTCGGATAGCCGCCTCGACGTAGTCCGGCTCAGGCTCTTGCGTATAGAAAGTCTGAGGTTTCAATAGATTAGCAATGAGGGGGCGAGGAGTAAGCTATTGGTATACCTCGACAGGGAACGTTCGTCCCGGAACCTTGAGAAGTGGTGCAATAGTCCCCTCCCCGCCGGTGGAGAAGTACTTCTGGAACTTTAGCGCATCGAGTGTGGCGGACATGACTACGATCTTTAGGTCGGACCGGCGCCTCGCGATTTCCTTCAGTAAACCTATTAGAAGTAATTCGGAGATTAGAGTTGACAAGCTGAGGGTGTGAGATAAAAGATGGTACGGACCCATGAGGATGTCAGTCGCCAATGTGCGTTCGTGGGCTTCATCCAAGATGATAGTGCTATATCGCGTCAGGTCGTGGTCGGACATTGCTAGTTCACAAAGATAGGAAATAAATATGCTACGTTTATCCAAACACTGCGACCAACATACCTTCGCGGAGGAGCATTCCGTCCGTCATGTACTTCAAGAACGTAGTACCCTGCTCGGTCATATCTTCGAATCGAATGGAATATCCAACTTGCTTGCCCAGCTGGACTATACAAGAAGCGAAGGTGAGGAAAATAATGCCAGAGACCGGTTCTGGATGCACCAGCCAACGTACCATCCATCTCCTCCGCCACACGTTTCGCCACCGACATCGCAGCCACTCGACGAGGCTGGGTACACGCGATCATTTTGCCACGTACATGTGGGATGTCGGTATACGCCACAAACTGAGGTATTCTGCCCACGACAGCAGTCAGCATCTCAACCTCTCGAGCTCGTGGGCAACGGCGCTTACTGAGTTGTCTTCCCCGATCCTGTTTCGCCGATCATAACAGTAATCTGGTTTTCGTTAAACTTTGCGTCCAGGTCGTTCGAGCCCAGTCGAGAGAGATGGGTTGGTAAAAGTCAGCTTTGGTCTGCCTGGAGATCAACGCGCCACGCTGTGGTCAAAACTCTGTGCTGCTCACGATCTTATAGAACTCCTCCATCTGCGCATAGACCGGGAGCTTTTTCCTGCCCTCCAGGATCTTTTTGTACTTTTCAGTGTAAGGAAGCTTCGTGAACGGGTTGGTTTTGCCATCCTAGGAATGTATATATGAGCAATGGAAAATGAAGGAAACATGGGACATACGAGAATAGATTTGGCGCCGGCCGCATTAACTTTTCGTGGTATAAACCCGTGAAATGGATCTACGTAGGGCCCATTTGTACCAGTGACCTTAGTATGAGAAAGATATGGATTCTCCTAAGTGGCATATGAGCTTCATGATGCGGGCAATCGCAACATACAGGGACGAGCTGTGTACTTGGTATTACTCACTTTACTTGGCCCATCAGCATAAGGTTCTTTTCTATCGACGGGTTTAGCCTCGGAGCGAAGCAGGTTCCGTTCCTCTAGGTCCTTGTTGTTGCGGGACATGGTCGTGAAATTTAGAGGTCGATTGGTCACGTGAAGCGCCACGCTAAACATTGCGAACAAACAAGATATATTTTTTATTTACCAGAACATGTTTTTCCTAGTCAGGTAAACCACTCCCCCTGTTTTTCCCAATCTTCATCCCTCCTAACTGTTCCCGCCCCATATCACCAAAAAAGTGGTCGATGGAGGCTAACACGGTAGGTAGCAGCTTGACAACCCGCCTCCCGACGATCGGGTTTGGCAACAAACTCGTACAAAGTGTGATAGACGCTCCAAGTTGACCGAGATTCAGTGCACAATCGATTACAAATCGTCTAACCAATCAGTAACTCGAGAAGAGTAAAAATAAGTAGAGACGATGACTCGGACCTAAGTCGATCAGCGTATCTGTGATATCAAAGACAATATGAATTCGCAATAAATGATATTTATCATTGACAACCCAGTATATGCATTCCAGCAGGGCTCAAACAAACTACCCGCTCACCCAAGTATCGCGTCTATCTTCGCGCGGTAATCGTTGGGCTGGTCACCTTGAAGAGTGGCTCAAGGCTCCACGGTCAGTATCTAATCAAACCTCGTTTTCCCTACTGGAAATACCAACGCTCGGAATAATAACCACACGACCGCCCGCCTGAATAAAGGGGAAACCCTCGCTAGCGCTTGGAAGAGACCCTGTTGACCAGGAGGCTGCCGTTTTAGCCGCTGCCGATGAACTGAGAGTGCCTGAGTTGAGTAGAGAAAGAGGTAGTTGAAGAACCCCTGCAGCGGGGTTGGAGAGGGTCAAGAGAGATTGTAGTGACGCTGAGACGAAGACTTGTTCTAGGTATTCCGGTTCCCTTGGGTATGAGGCGACTGACGCTCAAACGTGGGCTGAATGGGGAGTGGACTGTAAGCAGTATTCTGAAATTCACTTGAGCAGCTCGCTAATTGGAGTGCAATAAAATACTCATATCTGCGTGTTCCAAGTGTAACATTTTAGCCACTTTAAATGACTGTTAAAGTACATGCCCGAGTCCAGTAGCTACCCAATACACAGACTGTGGATTCTTCTGGACACAAAGCATAGCATCTGATACGCTTTGACCCGCAAAAGACTCTTGATGGATTACAAAGTCGCTCAAAGGACCCAGGGGCTCCCTGTATACATAAATGATTGAGCTGAAACCAATTCTAATGGGGATAATACGCTCCAAATTGTGACACAGACAGTGTAACAGAATCAAATACACATATTATATAAGTTTTTGAAGACCATGGGCGCATATATGCACGTAATACAGACCAATATGCACTCGCCCTACTCTTAGTTTTTCACCTTACCCCTCTCCTGCAATTAATCAGGCAGCAGCCTACATATCTTGTGGGCGAAAATGCTCACCCAGTTGTATTTCCTAGTGCTAATAGCTATAATACAACCGAACGGGATGCAGAGTACCAGAGGGACCTGAGCGATTAGATGTGCTTCCTGTTTTGTTTCACTCGTATCTCTATCATTTCTATGGCTATCGCGGAGCTCTTGTATACGCCAGATAGCCATGATCCTATAGTACTAGATACGCTACTATATGGAGCACGGTACGCAATCAACAAGCCTGTGTATGCGAATCTTTGTTGATCACTGATCTATTTGACGGGTTTTCTGGCTAACTGTATCGTGTATGCCAACTTTGCTAAATCCATCGCTCAGAACTCATAATTGCGCCTACAGCGAGCAACGTGCTCAATTTACGATGCGGGTAGCCCTCGAGAGCCCGATCCTACTTGGAACCGATGTGTGTTTTAAGCCTCTCCTTTTGGGAGCCCACTAACCATTGCATCGCAGCTTTCTAAGCTCAGCTCCACCCAGCTCGACATCCTGAAGAATGCTGAGCTCTTAGCCTTTTCCCAAGACACTACCGTCGGCGCGCCTGCAAAGCCTTACAAGACTGGTGCAACACCTACCGAATACTACGCTGGTAAATCGGCCAAAGGGACACACGTATTCATTATGAACCTGGGGTCCGTTGCAGCTAGCAAGGTTGTTACCTTTTCCGAGGTGAGCTTAATGAAGGAATGAACGAGACGACCAAGGCACTGACAGGGCGCTTTTAGGCGGGTTTGGCGTGCACAAACTGCAAGGTTCATAACATGTGGACTGGCAAGGGTGAGACGTCGTCTAGCACATCCTCTACTTAAGGTTAACTGGTATCTTGTTCGGCGACAGATGTTGGAACTTTTACAACGAGTTACACACTGACTGTCGATACACACGACACTGCCGCGTTGCTCATCACCTGAGAAATAGGCACTGCTGAGATATATGATGAGCATCTGTCGAAGCACCAACCGGGCGAAGTACAGTAGTATGTATATTCGGTATATACACGACACCTACAATTTATTTATTACGGGTCATTACAATACTCCAAGAGCGCAGTCGATTGGCCATAGTGGTAAAATGATACGAGATTTGGGAGTTTATTTGCCGATATCATGATCGTGGAGAAACTTTGTCGAGCAAGGTGATTTACCTTGCTTCACTGAGCCAGCAAGTGAATATAGATACCAAATCAACCAGCGTCTCGAGGATATCGAAACTAGGCTCATACTAGAGGAAAGATTTGACAGACCACGCGAGCCCGAATTGAAGAAAAAGATGTATGCATTTTATCTGGTCGTTTTCTACTGTTTTTGTATATTCCAAATTGATAGCCGCCAATGCTTCCCCAACTATTAAACCTAACTTAATCGAACCGATCGTCACTTTGATAAATCCCTGCGCGTATTATAGAGTTAGATCGACGTCTCGAGAAGATAGATATTACCATAAACGGGACGTACCGATAAGCGCTCTCGATGCACGTCTTGATCTCCTTGTAGGATACCACCAAGCAGTTGCGCTCGTCTCGCGAGACGAGCATTAAGCGTTCTTCGCTTCCAGCGTCCAGCTACGAACACACAAGCGGGTTTCAGTATCTCTTGGCTGTAGATAACGGGTTGAATGAAAGTACATACCTTGTTTAGGTTCACAAATACATGCGTCAGGTTCAGAACCGGCTTCCCTCGTGCGTCCGACTGGTGGAAGACATGGTCCCGGAACAGCTTGATAATGTATCGATCGCCTGTCTCAGCCCAGCGCGGATCGTGGTCGAACCTGAGAGCAGAAATCAGTATGGTTTCATGGGAGAATGAGAGATGGACAATTCATACGTACTCAGGACGCTCGTTGATAAACCCAAATTTGCACAACAACCTGACAAGACGCCCGTTCTCCAGCTCGCGTGATAGCTCAGATTCAAGCGAATCAGCGTGTCTGTAACAAGAAAAATGGGAGGCGTCAACAATTCAGATTGGCGAGGAAATATATGCACTCTGGAAGAGCCTAAAAAACGGCCACTCACTCAAGCATAGCATCCATCTCCGCGCCGATGATCGCCGGACTAATCTCCTTGAACAACAGCTCAATGCTCTATATCTCAAACTCGATCAGCTCCCCGCCCTGCCTGCGCAAAATTCAAGCGTACCTTGCCAACGCCTGGAGTAACAAGCCACACGACTGCCTGCCTCAACAACGGCGAGAACCTCGCTAGTGCTTGTGCGGGACCCTGCTGCCCCTGTGGTTGCCCTTGTCCCAGCGAGGACTGACCACCGGAGCCGCTTCTGCCGTTTCGGCCGCTGCTGGGGGATGCGGGTGTGGGTTGGGTGGGGGAAGAGGTGATCGAGGTAGTTCCACAGCAGAGTTGAAGGAGGAGGGCGCCGAGAGAAAGAAGGTCTTCTTGCTGGTAGTGGCAACATGAGGCGGC
>JANWGL010004292.1:0-22964 GCA_025200755.1 Ceratobasidium sp. C01 | reverse complement strand
TAAAGAAAGCGCAGTGCGAGAAGGGGTACAAACACGTGACAACCTTTGGAATAATCTGGATCATGCCATTCGCTTTTGTGGGCCGACTTGCTCTTCACCGACTACCAGTTCGTGCATTAGCGCTACCACCACTTGTCCGACCCTCTCTCCGACAAAACATCCACCCTTCTTCTTTTTCTCAGCTCTTTATTTACACGCGTACGATGGCCACCGAAGCCGTAAAGTCCACTGAATTCGCGACAATCGACCTGTCCGAATATGACCCCGAACAATCCAAACTCATGGACGAACGGTGTATAGTCGTGGATGAGAACGATCGGGCTATTGGCGCACTTGACAAGAAGACATGTAAGCTCGCTCGTTGGAATGAGCGACAAGAGCTAAACTTTACCCTAAAGGCCATCTCATGAAGAATATCAACAAGGGCCTCCTCCACCGCGCGTTTTCCGCGTTTGTCTTTCGGCCGTCCGACGGCGCACTACTTCTCCAGCAACGGGCTACCGAGAAAATTACATTCCCCGACATGTGGACCAACACATGCTGCTCGCATCCTCTCGACGACTTTGAGCAGGAGAAAGTTGAGGAGAATCAGCTTGGTGCGTCCTATCTATTGTTCCGTTCAGGCGCTAAGGTGTGGTTTTCTAACTCGCTTGGGGTACAATAGGTGTCAGGGTGGCGGCGTCTAGGAAACTTGAACACGAGTTAGGGATTCCGCCGAGCCAAACGCCCATCGATGGATTCCAGTACTTGACTAGAATCCACTACCTGGCTCCCAGCGACGGTTTATGGGGCGAACATGAAGGTGAGTCTTCTACCCAGTCGACGCGCTCTAATGTATCTAACCATCGTACGAAATCCTCAGTTGATTATATTTTGTTCATGTCGGGAGATGTAGATGTTACTCCCAACTTGAATGAGATACGCGACCACAAGTATGTCTCCAAGGCAGAGCTCATTGCCATGTTCGACGACCCAGGTACGTAAATTTGCTACGCACGCCTCCCTCGGAAATGTCGATTTACATATGCATATATACAGCAAACTCCTTCACTCCTTGGTTCAAACTCATCGCTCGAGACTTCTTGTTCGGATGGTGGGACGAGCTGCTTGCAAGGAAGAAGGACGGGAAGGTGTATGCGAAGTCTCTTGACGGGCTTGTTGATGGGTCTAAGGTTGTAAAGATGGTTTAAGGGATGGTGGTGCGCATATGTTTGTATACTTGTTGTTAATTATGCTGGATTTGTTGCTTTCCTTTCCATTCGTGACACGAAATTCCTAAATTGGTCGGGTTCTACTATTAAGGATCGACCTTTAGCAACGTCGATCCGTTGGTTATCGTTTTAGGACCGCAGATGTGATGTTGATTGCCCAAAGCGCATTCTCACCGGCTAACACTAGGCTCTATAAATCACAATGAAGTGTCCACGACTCTCCCCACCCCCGTACCACTAGAAAACGCCCCACCATGTTCTTCACCCCCGAATTGTTGTCCAAACGCGACAGTGGGATAGGCTTGCTCTGGTATGTCAACCACGGCGTTACCTCACAATCTTCTTACTCCTCCACGCACTTGTACCAGGATGGCCGCCACGTTAGGCAAAACGTCCATAGGCAAACTTAACCGCCGCAACGTCCTTAGCGCCAACATTGCAAAACTCTGCGAGATGGTGGCCGAGCCTACGGAACCACTAGCACTACGTTTGAGCAGCAATCTACTGGTCGGCGTTGTACGGTCCGTGACTTCAAATGACCAACTACTAGGGTGCTTACCTTTAATTCCATTTACAGCGTTTACAAAGTTAAACACGATATATTTTTGTCCGAAGTGACAACATGCTTTACGTCTCTCAAACGGACCATGCTTGAGATGACTGCCGCTGAGACGGCGCTAAACTTGACAGTTGGAAGTGTGCGGTGAGTGACTATTGTGATATTGAGCGAACAGCGTTGGTTGAATATCCTCGTAGCCCGGATACTATCACACTTAGCGCGCCTGAACTAGGTCTCGGGATGAGTCTCGACGTTGACCTAGGCGGACCTGTGCGTGTGACACGCCTGCTCTCAAATTATTAACCTGACCAACCGCCGAAATCAGATCTGGGAAGACTTTTTCAACCCCCTTGCAGGCGGTAAGGCTTCTCCCGGGCCCTCCTCCACGTAACTGATTCGTGCCCAGCCGGACGCCTCCCAAGTCCATCTCCGGGAATAACCTCTCAAGATTTTTCTAAGACCGACACCCAATCCCAATCCCAACGCCCACCACACACCCTAGAAGAACCACTTGACGTTTTTGCGATGGACGAGTTCGGGCCTGGTGCTGACCCGATCGACCTTGGGCTCGATCTTGGTCTTGAAGAATTTGATCTAGGACTTGGGCAAGACGCGTTCGGGGATGTGTTCCCGCTTGGGGAGTAAGTGTAACTCGAAGCTGATGGAGTACCTGTGCTGAATTATTTTCCAGTGATACTATTGCAGAGGCCGGCTCGCCCGGGAAGAAAAGGCAAAAATCTAAGTCAAAAAATGCGACTGGAATAGCTGGGGCAAATCAAGATGCTGGTGTTGGGCGGGTGTATGCGCGCGTAAGCCCACAAGTTCCCCCTCTTGGATCTAAGGTATTAAACACAATGCACCCCTATATAGGAACCAAGCGTACCCATCGAGCCACTCGATCTTGATGACTTGGCAATAGGAATTCAACCCTCATCTTCCGGGTTCGATCTGCCCGGCAGTGGAGGGCCAGGCATGTCATCCTCACGGCTCGGTTCAGTCCAACCTCAGCGGTTTCAGTCGCATGAACCCCAGCCTATGGTTGCTGAAATTCCGGGCCAGGCTGAAGAGGTTCCCGCCCAAGTTGAAGCTGAAGAAGGCAGAGACGGTGTTCCTCCTAGGCCCGCTGCCCCTAAGAAAAACAAAAAGCGGGGGCTAACGCTGCAGGATACACGCACAGAGCTTAGAGACGATGAGCTAATTGCCAGTCGGAATAACTACATGAAGGTATTTCCCTGCATACTTATTGTGGACCTAAGGACGTGCATTGAGTTGGCGCTTAGGACCAGCAACGAGTACGAATCGAAGTGGAGCTGCGTCGGCAAGAGAGGGACGCGTCGCGCGTGATTGACATGTGGATGGAAGGTGTACCTTACGGAGGTAGGTTCCAGTCTGTCGTAGTCCCACATAGTATTACGTTTATCTAAAGTTGATTTGCTAGTAAACTGTCCGGCGCTCGAGGACTGGTTTAAGCAGTCATTCAAAACTTTGGTCAACGAGAACTCAAGCAGAAGAAAGCGAGACGAGGACGATGGGTTTGCCGCTCCACGTATGCGTGTTTCTGTCTTTTCGATTCTTCCAACTGAAAATAAATTTAGTTATTCCAGCGAAACGCAGGAGGGAAGAAACGCCCAGTCAAGGACCTGAAATGGGACGTAATATGGGAACACCTATGAACTTCGGGGATGAGTACAATTGGGGTGGGGGTGTAGGTCTTGGAGCGGGGATGGGTAAGTCAAGTAGCGCATACATGTTACCTCATCCTCAAACATTGATTTGTAGACTTGGGTTTCCCTCGTGGTTCGTCCGTTGAAGCACCAGAAATGGGGATGCACCCGTCGCGCCCAGTCTCACAAGCGCGTGACAACATGAACGCTTCGCAGCGCAGCTCGCTTTTGCCCTGGGACAACATGGGCGTTTCATCGTCTACCAATGGTGACGCTGGGGCAGTCGACTTCCAAGAATTAGGAGGCAACTCCCTGCAAGTAGATCATGTTACCGTAAAGTATGTCAGTAATTTATGTTCATTTATACTCTTACTGATCACTTCTGCGATTATGTAGATTGCGAGGCTCTAGCCGCAGTGGACGTGATAGCTCCGTCGCTCCTTCTAGGTTATCCGCGTCGCCCGGAAGATTCGGGCTTGGGATGGACGCATTTGAAGGGGAGGCGTTCGACCTTGGGGGGACAAGTACGTTCATTAGACACAAGAGGAATATGATAAACTGAATGGTTCAATATGTAGTTGAAGAACGCCCAACTCAAACAGAAGTAACTATGGAACGGAACTCGTTCAAATTTCTAGAGTATGTCCCGTTTCATATCTACCTAGGAGGTGCTGATGATGATAATGATGGACCAGATATGCACGTATGCAGACGCGAGCGCTGGCAGATCCCTCGGGTGGAGTAATGTTCAGTAGCATTGCACCGGTCGAATCCAGCACGGCGCATGTAGCAGCCGCAGCGTTTTATCACACGCTGGGTACGCATATACCCATTACTTTAGTGTCCATTACTAATCCCAACGCTCTAGTTCTCGCTACTAAGTCGGCGGTACGTGTCACTCAGCCCGAGCCGTTCGCCGACTTTTCTATCCAAACTCTTTGATATTTGATTATTTCCGAATGAATATAAAATTTTGTCATCTTAAGTTTACTTCGGGAGGAGCTCAGAGCTCACTAAAGCAACTATGTTACGCGCTGTCTTCCTTGTAAATTATAAATCCCATTCGCGGGGCCATCGGAAACTCTTGTCCAGATCGTATAATTAGATTCAGACAAGCTGCTACACCAGCGGGCTAATACCTTACGCGCAGCCCGTAACATTGGTATTGCCAAGCACCCGGTACCTGCACTCATTGTCTTAATACGGGCGCGTATCGCGGGAGGGGCAGAAGACGGAGTACAAAAGAGGAAACCTCGCAATGGCAGGCGAACGGTTCGTATATTCTCGAGATTAGGCGCTGACCACTTCTTCGCCGGGCATGACGAACACATCCTCCTGAGACACCGCACCATGTACCAGGACAACCAATACAGAAATAGTACCCATCATGGTTACACATCGAGGTCTCACAACGTGTCGTTGAATATACAAGCGCCCTCCGGGCTGAACCGGAGTTACAGTGAGGATAGTTCTTGCTAGCAGCGAAACAGGATAAGACATGCACGGTCCTGTTTTATGTAGCGACGCGTGCTGACTTATAGTATTAGCCGTTGAACTTCTATGGTTGCTTTTTTCTTTGGCCGACTTGCTATTGCCGCCGACCAAGTCTGAAACCCCAGCGCTTCAATGGATGCAACCAGCACCAACAAATCAACGGATCAGATGTGCTCAAAAAGAAACCCGTCATGTATTCTTTGGGCCCTCATCCCGGCTGACTTTTGGGACGTATATGCCAAGAGAGAACTCTCGTTTGATGACGAATAGCGGGCTGCAGCCCGCGGCCGCCCTACGAGGAAGAAATGTTTCGCTCGCTGCATGGTCCTCTGCGCTTCTTGCGCTTCCGCCTCCATGTATTTCGGCGAGAACAAGCCGAACCCGCGCGAAGCGCCCGACTGGGGTCTCCTTGCAATTGCAACGGTTCCGAACGTATCTCTACGTTTTGTTCGGCGGGCTGGAATTTTGGATTCAAATACAAGGGGCAATGACTTATTCGAATCCCTCTATGACCTGGTTTTTCTTTTGTCTACTATCTCGTTGCATCTCCCGCACCCGCTACGACGCATGCTGACCTCTTCTCTTCGAACCATTTACTGTTGAACCACGCATGCAGACTGGACCTGGCCAGAATTCGAATTGTATCCGATTCGATATGGAAGTAGAATAAATTCTATTTTCGATACAGGGCGAGACCACCCGAGAACGAAGCCTTCTCCATTTTAGACGCCCCCTTACTCCGCGGTGGGAGAAGGTTCTCTGCCCTGGATTTGGCCTAATTTTTAATATATGGTCGTTTGGTTGTCAGGAGTTGCTCATTCTCCTGAAATGCGCAGATGGGAGCGTGCCGAAAAATCTCGGTACCGTGGACCAGATGTTCTAATACAGAATACGAGTGTGGTTTTGACTGTTTACATCTGGTGAAACCGCTACAGTATCGTCCGGATGCAGTACAATAGGCTCGCAAGTGAATGAATCAATGCTGCGTATATGCGTACCAGGGTTGGTGGTTCCTCTAGCCGGGTGGCCGTCGCAGCCAACATCGCTGATGGACGACACGCTGTTACCTTACTTCGGCCAGGGGGTGTTCATCCACTTTGCCCGCCCTGCTTGACTCTACCATTTGGAGTCTTCACATCACGAAACAAAGTCATTGGTAATTGATTTACTCTCGTGTTATGCAGTACTATGAGTGAATATATAGATCCAAGTGTTCAGCTTTCTTGTTCTTGGATGTGAAATCAATGGTGATTTACCTGGTGCATCCACGCTTTCTCTAGTATCTGGTCGACGTGTGTTCCACGGCCGTCGAGTCAGCTTCTCTCCCCGTTCGTGTGTGGTGTACCTGGTCATAAGACTGCGGCTCCCAGTCGAGCTGCCAGGGCATCCAGTGAGCAGCTTCCAGCACAGAAATCGCATCACTCATACCCCCGAGTTTCCACCACTTGTTCCGCCAGCAAGGCAATAGGCTATATCAGGGTTGCGTCAAGGATGACATATTGGCACAGCCACGATGAGTGGCCGAGCGCCAATTAAGATATTCAACTTCAATTCTCATCCACGACGACCCTCGCGACCAGTTCGAGATATACCACACCTCCAATCCTCTCACTTTTCTTCCTAAACATCGCGCGACCACTATCAATATGCCTTCGTCCCCTACCGGGTCGGGCGTGAATTCGCCTCTTCTCCTTCCAACGCACTCCATGCCTTCCTCTCGACCGCCCAAATCCCATGTCCCTCGTGGACGACGGTGGCTGCAGTTTTTTGGGACCGCAGCTGCCACTGGCATTCTCTTTCACCTCGTACTGCTAGGTCTTGGCTCTACAGAGGCCGTCCGACAACGCGTCCCAGCCGCGGTCAACGACTGGCTGCCTGGTGGTCCGAAATCCACCGGGGATAAAGTCACAGTTGTATACGAGAAGCCGGACTGCCCGCTCCCGCCAGTCGTCTCCAACACGACTGCTGTGCCTGCCGCTACTAAAACTCCAGAGCAGATGATTGCTGAGGAGGAGGCTCCGTGGACTCTTGAACAGCTCCGGGAGATGGTTAGCCATACCAAGGGGTACTACGGCCGTGACTATAGTTTGGGACTTGGCTGGAACAATGTGAGTCTCGCGTTGCTCGGGTATCTGCGCTACACCAGGGCTGACCGAGGCGTAGGTCCGGTACATTTTCGAGGCTTCGCTGCTTCATGCGCGCCTACTCAACCGCACCCTTGTACTTCCTTCCTTCGTCTACGCGCGTGCATGTGAATGGGAAATGTGAGTGTAGTGGCTCTTGTTCTGCGCCGGGTACTAATTCGTCAAACCTATGCAGTCATGCCTGCGCCGCTTTTGCGCCTATGGTCAACCGTGGCGATGCTATTGGGTGGGGCGAATGGCGAAACCTACCGATCGAGAAGCAGATGGGTTGGCGTGTACCCGTCGGAGTAAGCATCATCAAACAAGCCTATTGAATCCTATCTGACTGTTTGTATAGGTTATGCTCGACTTGAACCACCTTCGCAAAACCCATTCCGTCGTAACGGTCGGAGAATACCTAGAGCTCAATGGCATGTCCGCTTCTACTGAATGGTCCAACGGTGCATGGCACCGCGAAAACTACCAAAACGGAGGCAAAGTCTCTATTCATGTTATCCCCAATAACGAATACGACCCGTCCCCCCTTGTTCGCGTGGACAAGTTGCCCCAGCATCCTGCGGGACGAGACGGTTCTGCCATCTCTAAACGGCTGTACGAGAAGCTCGGCGATCGTCGCGTTGTGATGGACTTGCCGGAAGCTGCGAGCGTCGTAAAAGGTCATGCCGAGTTCGCCGGGGATGATCAACTGGAGGCAATTTTGAGGGAGAACGGATGGGAGGTCTTGCATACGTTCCGTGGCGCGTGAGTCTCTGAATCTTTTGACATTGGGACAGCAAACTGATTGGAATTGTTCTAGGCTGGGTATGGATTACACCAAGAGCGTCGTAGAGCCTATGAAGCAGGTTGCTCCTCGTTCTCGTCTACGCGGCATGATTGAGGATTACAACGACATTGACACCGACGTCCTCGTTCTCGCTGGTGAGACCCACTTGAACCGCAAACCCGTACGTAAAACCCACATTCTTGGGCCCCACACACTCATAATTTCATTCTACAGGGTGGTGTGCGGTTTACTACCGTCGCAGAACGCAATGTCTTTGCTAGTACCGTGCTTCATAATATGCGCCCCATCGGCCCTGTGCGTCGTTTAGCGCTCAAGGTTCACGATCGAATGGAGAAGATTGTGGAGGGCAGGCAGTGGATGGGTGCCCACATGCGTCGTGGAGATTGTAAGCCCTTACCTCCCTGAGATTTTTTGAGTTGGTTACTTATTAAACGTCTACTTCAGTCGTTACGCATGGATGGGCAATGGACAGTGACCTAAAGAACCACTTCAACCGTATCAAAAGCCGACTCAGTGACGGACGAAAAGTTTTAGAAAAGATCTACAACGACAAGGACTTGCAGCCATACGACGTCCCTGATGTCAAGCCCGAGAAAGAGGTGTTCGACCGACCCCCGCCACACGAGGGCGATTCGTAAGTCGCATACATTTCATCCTCTATCCAATGACCCTACTAAACTTCTCCCGTGTCAGGTTCTACCTCGCCACCGACGAGCGTTCCGCAGAAGGGATGGAATACATCCGCGCACACGGCGCGGTCCTTATCTCGGATCTTATCACTCTCGAAGACAGGCAAGAATTCGGCTGGCCGATCATGTTGACGGACGTGCTGGCAGTAGTCGAGCAGTCCGTGCTCAGCCATTCAGCGTACTTTTATGCGCATGCGATGAGCAGTGTTGCGGGTGGTGTTGTGAACATGCGTGCGGCAAGGGGGGCGGATAGACGTGCTTCGTTGATTGATTGAGTAGACTGTTGGCTGTGGATTGTAGTTCTCGACTGGGGTGTTAGTTATATTTTTGGCTTGAATTCTTTTACTCTTAATTCGTCGAGGTTCAAGTGTAATTATTATAACCGAGAGAAACGTTTAGGAGAGAGAGGGCGACGACTAAGAAGTGCAATGCTGACAGTTGTGTTGATCACATAAGCTAAGCTCCCTGGCTAAAATTAGACTTTATTGAGAAGCCCAACACACTGACAACATCGAAGGACTGGACTGCACCACTGAGCATGTCCTCCAGTCGTCTCCACATGGCTTGGGCTGCGGGCACGGTTGCGTTGCGGTCTCGGCGAAGAAACCTAAAGAGCAAATCAAGGAAGATAAGTGCCATCGCCTTGTTGCTGTGCCAAGTGCTTCCACACACCATTTGAAACCGGTGACCCCATCTGGGTGCGGTACCAGTCAGGCGCTGATCAAGCGCCCATTATTGAAAGTTATACCCTGTTCTTCCTCGCCATCACACATACTTCCATGACCCCGAGGCCGTCCGTCCTCAGTATAAAATAACTAGCGTATACTTTCTGTCTAGGGGCTGAAGGCTACCATACTATTACTAGACTCTTTTCTCTAATGGCCTCAGGTTACCAGAGGCTCGGGCAGGAGGACGAGGCCGATGCGCCTCTCCTTGCCCGTCTCGACATTGACGATACTCAAAGCTTTGGTGTACGCCACGGTCGTCACGAAAAACACGACTCTACATATGGAACTCGATGGTGGTGCTCCAAGCTTTTCGGGCTAGCCGTTTTAACAGGTATCATTCTCCAAGCGCTCGTCTGGAGTACTGCCGGTGGCTCTTCGGGGGGTGCGAACGTATCTTCTCTTGCGGAAAATTGCGAGTCGAGGTTGCCTATCGTTGTACCAACAGCCAAGAATGCAACATTGGCTAAGGCAGAAGCAGATAGGTGGCCGTTGGACAAGGTTCGGGAGATGGTGGGGCAAACCAAAGGGTACTATGCTAGGGATTATAGCTTAAACTTGGGCTGGAACAACGTGAGTTTATCTCATACTGGAACTTGAGCCATCCTCTAACCCGATGAATTTCGCAGATGAGGTTTATTATCGAGGCTGCGTTGCTACACGCGTCGTTACTGAACAGGACGCTTGTCGTTCCATCCTTTGTCTATGCGCGAGCATGCGAGTTTGAAATGTGAGCTCCATTTGTATCTGTGAACATGGATGAGCGGGCCCACTAATACCGCATCCCTGAAATCCCTAGATACGCGTGTGCGGGGTTTACAGCAATGGTCAACCGCGGTGACGCGCTCAACTCTGATGAGTGGCGCAACGACCCCTATGAACGACAAATGGGTTTCAAAGTCCCTATCGGCGTGAGTTATATGCAAGCTCTGTCATATGGTGACTCACCGGCCTGGGTTTCAGATCATGCTCGACCTCACGCACCTGAGAAAAACCCACTCGATTGTCACGGTTGAAGAATACCTTCTCTTACACAACATCTCTCCCAGCGTCGAAATGTCCACAGGCCACTGGAATAGCGTGAACTACCATATAACTCACCCCCTACCATCATTACATGTGATCCCCAACGGCGAGTTCGACCCGAAGCCGCTGGTACGCGTCGACCGCCTGCCCCCCGGTGAAGCCAAAGGTAACAATGCCAGTGAAGTGTCCAACGCGTTATATGAGCACTTGGGGGACCAACGAGCGGCTATGCCCATTTCGGACGCACGGGAAGTATTACAGAGCCGGGTCAATCTTACCGGTGTGGACGACCTCGCGCCGATACTGGAAGAGCACGGCTGGACCGTGTTGCATACCTTCCGTGGATCGTAAGCACTCTCTTTCATTTTAACCCCGATGTACAGTGAGATTGAGTTGGGCTTGCAGGCATGGCAAAGATTGGATGAAGAGCGTCGTGGATCACATGCTTGAAGTTGCGCCCCGTTCTCAGTTACGCGGGCTCATAGACGACTATGGAGAGATCAATGAGGACGTCTTGCTATTGGAAGGCGAGATCCATCTTGATAGGAAACCTGTGAGCATTCTTATTTGAACTTACGGGACGTACTCCGTGTCGAAAAGCAAATATGACCTCGACGGACAATGTCTACTGCGCCTGATCCACGCCCGAATTGCTGACTCTTCTTATGTAGGGCTCGCTTCTCTTCACCTCGATGCCCGAACGCGATGCATTCGCTGAAATGGTTCTATTCGACATGCGACCGCTCGCAGCATTCCGCAACCTTGCACTGAATATCCACTCTCGGCTCGAAGCCCGTGTAGAAGGACGTATGTGGATGGGCGCCCATATGCGCCGAGGAGACTGTGAGTACTCTCTCAGGCTTCTGCACAGCCAGCACGCGTGTATCTAACGTCTTCCCCGAATCTATTGCTGGATTTCATACGGCCGTTCTCGCTCCTATTCTCAGTTCTCCGCATGGGCTGGACTTCGGAGTGGAGCCTTGAGCAGCATTTTACCCGCCTAAAACGTCGGTTAGGGACTGGAAGAGGCGTACTCAAGAAGTTACGCTCTGAAAACAAATTTCAGACGTATGACGTCCCTGGTATTAAGCCCGAGCACGAGGTATTCGATCGAGAACCACCTAAAGAGAACGACCCGTAAGCTCCCCCTTTAATAGGCTCAATCTATGACGGCGTTAGCTTACCACTAAATCTAGATTCTACCTCGCTACCGACGCCCGCACCGAAGAGAACAAAAAATATATGCGCGCACACGGGGCAATCCTAATTGACGACCTCATCACATTAGAAGACCGCCAAGTATTTGGATGGTCCATCATGCTCACAGATGTTCTAGCCGTCCTTGAGCAAGCTGTTCTGTCGCACTCGGCGTTTTTCGTTGGGCACGAATATAGTAGCGTCACCGGGGGCGTAGTGAACATGCGTGCTGCGCTGGGAGCAGATCCACGAGCGGTATTGATTGAATAGATTTCTATGACACGGATATTCTCGTTGCTTTGTATAGTATTTGGCGTTCGCTTTCTTGCATCTCTGTCGATTATCATATTGTTATATCCAGATTTGAGTTTTCAATTGCCAGATTGGTTCTATCACGTGACCCCTAATCCAGGTCTCCCTCCCCAGACCTGTTCACGTTAACGAAGCAAAACAACAACAGTTCTACGCACGTTGGCTGATTCGGATGAATAGCGGTGAGACTCATTGCGGCTCCGTGGACGGTCCTGCGTCAACTTGCTGCGATCTCGCTGCGCCAACAACAGGCTGTGCCGACTTCGCCGACTGGGCTTACACCCCACCTTTGAACTACCAGACCGCAGCCGCTAGACATCTTAGCGGCCCATACAATGTATAGCCTCGAATTTCTTGAGGAACTATAAATGCAGACGAAGGCTTGGCTCTTTTTTCATCATTCAGTTCACAATGTCTGGTAAGTCGCTTGGCGTCGAGGTTCAGACATAGTCTCATGCTTGATTTCAACTTCAGACAAGCAGCCCAACAACTATAACTACGATGCCAATGCGCCTGCCGCCCTTCTCTTTACTGCTCTCTTTGGGCTTTCTCTACTTGCGCATTTCGTTCAGGCAATTACAGGTCGATGCAGATACCTTATCCCCCTGCTAATTGCGACGAGCATGGAAACTGCCGGATACGCATTCAGGTAAGTGTTTACATAGATCCTAACGGTTTCTTTTACTAATAGCATACACAACAGGTATATTGCAATCAAAAAGCCAACGCAAGAATGGCCTGTGATCATCTCTGAAGTACTTATTATTGTCGCACCCGCGTTTCTTGCTGCAAACGGTACGCAATACCCAAAATCTCTTTTAGCAATTCTGACCTGTGAAACTAGAGTACATGATATTTGGTCGTATCATGGGCTACGTTGGCTCTGAACATGCTCTCATCCGCCCGTCGATCATCACCAAGCTGTTTGTCGGAGCCGATATAATCGCCATCCTCAGTCAGGCTGCAGGAGGCTCAATGCTGGTGCGCTACCCAGTTATCCTATTTTACACACGATTTCTAACGAATTTTGAATACGTAGAACGGCGACGATATGTCCTCGCTCAAGATTGGGCGAATCATCTTGATTAGCGGACTTTCTGTGCAAGTCGGAACCTTTGCGATATTCATGACGGTGGCTATCGCTTTCGACCTCAAGACAAGGCGTCTACTAGGGAAGGAGATGGTCACCATGCGACCGCTCATCTGGGCGTTTTATACGAGCGCGACTTTGATCATTATCCGTAGCATATACCGCACCATAGGTGAGTTCTTCGACCTAAATTCACCACAACATAATGCTGAAGTCCACTTAGAGTTCTCTCTGATTGATTTCTCGGCTACCGAGGAAACTGGATACGTTATCACTCATGAATGGCCCTTCTATGTGTTTGATTCGGTTTTGATCCTCGTGAGTTCAAACAAATAATTTCCGTAAAACCAACGACTCACTCCGGTGCTGCAGTTTGCCACTGTTGCATTCAACCTTGTTCACCCCTCTCGGTTTATACCTAACCGCAGAGGTCTCCGCATGGACGGTACTACTTATGAGGTCAAGAGCAGTTGGGCGTGGTGTTGTTGCTGCTGCTCTCGGAAGAAGCGAAAGAGGTACGTCAAACGCTTACACCGCACAGGTCCATGAGGCTCACACAACTTCACAGCCGAAATGAATCGAGCGTCGAGCTTCGCGCCTCTAAAGGCCAAGAGATCGTCTAACTCTATCCTAAATTATATGCGCCTGTTTATCATTAGGCTCTACATTGTTTCTCCCCATTTTTCTCTTGGCACGGACTCCAGTAGACAAATCTTCCGACACTTTGTAGATGTGATACTATATATACCTCCATGAATCTATAATGTTAGAACTAACTACTATTACACATGCTCTCATTGGTTCCCTTCGGACCCGTTTTCCCAGTTTTGACAGGTACTTATGTGTCCACTGCAACTACTCATTTCGGTCATCAATCCGCTGATCTTTGTTGACTCAAGCTCACTGATGTATCAAATTGTTTAGACTTATTGCTGCATAGCTAGGCTAGATTCACAGCTTTGATACAAGCGCGCTATTGTCTCCATAAGTCGCGACAAATCCCTTGACTCCACCATCAAGTGTCCAAGCTTTGGATGTCACTATCCCGCGCTGCTGCAGTTCCATAGCGTACCATCCGGCTGCTCTCGGACCGCGCCCTGTCTCGGTACAACTATTACAGTGGAAGATAACGTTAGGGATGGATGAGAGAAGAGTCGCGATAGTCGGGAGCGTAGGGTAAAAGGAATGGGCTGGAAGATTGATTGCGCCTTTGATGAAAGCCGACTGATGGAACAAACTGTGAGATCCTTCCGTAGATGTCAATGTGGAGCGCTGCAAACCTCAAAGTCCGTACGTCGCACATCCACCACTATATAGTCCACACCGACTACCTTTTGAGTGATCATCTCGGCAAGCGTCTCAGCGCTCATTCGTGGAGTGTCAAATGGTGGAGTAGGAAATGCATCATGCCACTGTGTTTCGGGTGCGGAATTAGGTTGACTCATTCTTGTCAATGTGGTGGTTAAGCTCCAAGGTGGTCGTATGGAGGAAGTTGCTCTGAATGGCTTAGGGCGCCACTTACAATATGCGCTAACGCCAAGATGGGAGTCACGTGCAAGTGGCGCAGATCCAATGGCGGTGTCTCCCCCTATTGGCCCCTATCCAAATGTAGTAACTCTTGCAACTTGCTCTCACGCGCTGCGATAAACTATGAAGAAGCCCATCAACTCGAAGGTCCCATTTCATCTCAGTCTGGTGCCAACAAAGCTTGTCGCAGCGGGATCTGTTATGGTATGTTACTAGCTCCACCAGAGGGCGTTCGTATTCTATCTTGCTCTGTTCTGGGATATAAACTATTGATCCCATAATAAGCTTTCGGTGACAGCCGTCGGTTGAGCGGCTCCGGCCTACAAAACCGGTTCCTGGCTGGGAACTAACTTGGCTGGGCGAAATCACTGTAATGGCTGAAAGTTAGGTAGGACAAGTACCCATTCCGCTTATCGCAAGGCACGTTATAGTAAGGCCTTATCTCTGCTACATACCGGAAGTTTTACGGGCACTAACCAAGTCTAAAAGGCGCTAGATCTGGCTAACCCGGGGAAGGAACTTCTACCCATTTTAAGCTTCCTAATGACGGTGTATGGTCGGTCCGCGCCCCTCGTTAGTATCGGCAGACAGTATTCGATGAGAGCCTGGTAGGTTCAGCAAATAGGAGCTTCGTTTTCATATTTCATCGAGAGCATGCCCAAAACCTAGCCCAAGACGAATCCGTATGCTAACACTAGCATTTAACATACACGCGACGTTATAGGTAAATGCAGGCCATGAGGCCGCGATCCCAACATGTATTTGTCGTCATGCGATCCTCACGTGTAGCGATCACAGTCTCCCGCCTTCCAGTAATTGAACCGCGACTCTGTTGTCGGCCGCAGAAGGAGTCCACTGCCGTAATTACGCGCTAGGTAGTATCGGGACCATATGGTTTTGGGAAAGCGGCATATCTGAGGGAGCCTACCACTACCGACTGACGCACAGCAGTGACGCGGAAACCCTCTGCGCCACTCGGTACAGTTGTCCGTTCGGCCGTTGGGTAGAGGATACGGGCGCTTGTATGCACTGAAATATCGTCACGTGGTGGCGCACTGACCTCCCCCGCACTCCGTCATTTGATTGCGCCGAGCCTCGGTCAAGCTCTATTGTAAAGCATCATTCCCTCGAGGTAGGACGTTCAAAATTTTCGATGGAGCGGGAGCAGAAGTAAGTCGTAGTTTATCTGTTCGTCATAATGAGATTAATTGATATGTCTTGAAGGAAGCGAAAACTTGAGAGTGAGGTCACCCCGAAGGCACCAGCTCCGCAACCAAACGACCCCTTGGAAGGTCTCGACATCAAAAGGATGCTGCAGATCATCCGCACCAACCAGGATACACGCAATAACGCATTCCTCACATTCCTCGCTTCCCTCAAGAGCGCCACACCCGAGCAAACTCTCGTCGTCAAGTCTCTTCTCCGACCGTTCTTTCTTAGCGCACTGCAGCCACTGCATTGCTTACGGTGCCATGAGACGTACTTCGAATCCGCGAACTCCGACAAGGCGTGCAAATTGAAACATATGGGCAGTGAGGAAGTCGATGATGAGATTATCTACGGTGCGTTTGGGATGCGAGTGCAAAAGATGAGGTATATCTGTTGCGACGAAGAGTTTGGGGATGGCGCCGAAGATACGGAGGAGATCTGTTGCACCGAAAAGCACACGATTAACCCCCGCGACGTGGATTATACTGTTGAAGGGGAATACGAGGACAACTGGACGGTAACCTGCGAGGAACACAAGTGTTTTGGCGAGAGCGAGGATGAAGATGACGACGACGACGAAGGGACAGAGGACGCGACGGGAAGCGCTGACCACAGCAACGAGGTCATCGAGATATCAGATTCAGATGGAGAGAAATGTGAGTTGTCGCAATAATAATATAAGCTCTTTCTATAATGTTGATCCCTACCTGTTTTGGTTTTAGGATCGATGTGTTCTTCTAGTCCCGCCCCTACCAGGCCAATACTATCATGCTCTAATTCCGAGCTTCTGGAACAGACTTTCACTGGTTAATTCCCTCACTATCGCCATGTATCGGTTCCTATAAAATTATGATTAACTTGCACGCGGGTCTGCTATGTTCATCAGAGTGCCACTATAATAAATCAATTATGTCGCCACCAACGACCTCACAACGCAAACGAACAATACCAGGCACACCGCGCTCGCTGTCTTCAGAGCCACCCATACCTAGGCAGCTATCTATCAAAAGTGAAACCAGTCGGCGCTTGTATGCACTGAAATGTTATCACGTGGTGGTGCACTGAAATCCTCTACTCCGTCATTTGATTGCGCCCGGCCTCGGTCAAGCTCTAAATAATCGCTACCTCGAGACAGCCCGTTCGTACTATATCTTCCGATGGAGCGGGAGCATAAGTAAGGCGTAGGTTATCTGTTCGTCATGCCGAAATTAATCGATACCTCTTTCAGGAAGCGAAAACTCGAGAGCGAAGGCACCCCGAATGCACCAGCTCCGCAGCCAAACGATCCTCTTAAAGGCCTCGACGCTAAAATAATTCTCCAGCTCGTCCAGACCAACAAGAATACACGCAATAACGCATTTCACGCCTTTCTCGACTCCCTCGAGAACGCCACACCTGAGCAGGTTCCCGTCATCAGGTCTCTTCTTCGACCATTCTTGCTTAGCACCCTGCAGCCATTGCATTGCTTGCGCTGTCACGGGAGTTACTTCGAATCCGAGAACTCTGAGGATGCGTGCAAATTGAAACATATGGGTGCCGAGGATGTTGATTATGAGGTTGTCTATCGAGGGGGGATGCGATGGCAAAAGATGAGGTACATATGTTGCGGCAAGGAGTTCGCGGACGACAGCGAGGGAAACAGAGAGGAGATCTGTTGCACGAAGTGGCATACGATTGACGCCCGCGATGTGGTGTATGACCTTGAGGGCGAGTTCGAAGAAAACTGGACAGTGACTTGCAAGGAACATGGATGCTTTAGCGAGAGCGAAAGTGAAGATAGCGGGAGTGAAGATGATGAGGAAGGAGCGGAGTGAAAACATGGGAGTAGCACGGTCATTGGGATTTTGGATTGAGGCTGAGACAAAAGTGAGTCATTGTAATAAGGACATTGACCATGTGATGTCTTTAGACTAACGCTGTTTGAAGCAGAAATGTTATCTTTCGATCCTGCCTCAGTATGCTCTAATTCTGAGCTTCTGAAACTTACTTTCGCTAGTTAATTCATTCACTGTTGCCGTGTATCGACTTTTGTAAAATTATGATTAATTTGCACGCGCGTCTGCCATGCTCATCAGAGTGCCATTATAATAAATCAGTTATGACACCACCAATGACCTCACAACGCAAGCGAACAATACCAAGCACACCGCGCTCACTGTCTTCAGAGCCGCCCATACCTAGGTAGCTATCTATCAAAAGTGAATCCAGTTGGCGCTTGTATGCACTGAAATGTTATCACGTGGTGACGCACTGACATCCTCCATACTCCGTCATTTGATTGCGCCGAGCCTAGGTCAAGCTCTAAGGAATCAACAGGCCGAGGCAGCACGTTCGTATCTTTCAATGGAGCCGGAGCAGAAGTAAGTCGTAGGTTATCTGCTCGTCATACTGAAATTAATCGATATGTCTTTCAGGAAGCGAAAACTCGAGAGCGGAGACACCCCAAAGGCACTAGCTCCGCAGCCAAAAGACCCTCTGGAAGATCTCGACGTTAAAAGAATACTTGAGATTGTCGAGGCCAACGAGAACACACGCGATAACGCGTTTGACACGTTCCTCGCTTCCCTCAAGAGCGCCACACCTGAGCAGGCTCCCGTCATTAGGTCCCTTCTGCGACCGTTCTTACTTAGCGCTTTGGAGCCACTGCATTGCTTGCGTTGCCATGAGTCGTATCTCGAATCTGAAAACTCTGACGAGGCATGCGAGTTGAAACATATGGGCACTGAGGAAGTCGATGACGAGATCGTCTACGATAATTGTGGGATGCGATGGCAAAAGATGACGTACATATGTTGCGGCGAGGAGGTTGAGGGTGGCAGCGACGGAGATAGGCAGGCGATTTGTTGCACCGAGAGGCATACGACCGATGCTGGTGAGGTGGAGTACAACCTTGAGGGCGAGTTCGAAGAAAACTGGACGGTGACTTGCGAGGAATATGGGTGCGTTAGCGAGGGCGAGAGTGAAGATGACGAGGAAGGGAGAGAGTGAAAAGATAGGAGCGAGTAACATGGTCATTGAGATTTTGGATTATGACTATGAGAAAATTGAGTTATTGTAACATTAACATTCACTATTGCTCATGCAATGTCGATTCGGACCACCTTCGTTCGAGGCAGAAGGGTTTTCTTTCGATCCTATCTCTGGTAGGCTGGCATTACCGCACTCTACCCATGCTCTTCGCTCAAGATTCTGGAACTTTTTGTTTGTTTGGTTAATTCGCCTACTGTCGCCGTATTTTGATTTTTGTGGATTTATGATCAGCCTGCTCGCGCGTGCAAGAACACCTTCTCCAGGGTCCACCACGCTCATCAAACTATTACTAATAAATTAATTATGTCGTCACTAACTACCCCACACTGCAAACGAACAATACCAAGCCCACTGCGCTCAGCGTCTCCAGAACCACCCATACCTAGCTAGCACACCTATCAAAAGTGAAAACAGCTGACGACACCGAATTCCCCATCGGCGATAGCTCCATACAAGCCATGCCAATTGAACGTGTAGTTCATTGACACTGACCGTGGTAAAATGTTCTCCATTCCATCTCAGCACGGGCCTGGCCTCCCGCGCCCCTGTTCTCGTTGCGGCCTGCCTCGTGATGACTCCACTATGCGCTGTCAATCGGCGCCTAGAAGTCGAACGATGAGCGGTCACCGTCGTCGTGGTGTATGCGCTGGCACTCCCAAGCTAGGCTTTAGGCGTGCTGCGGAAAAGAGCAATACAATAGAATACCCGAGGGCGCGTGTATCTTGTATAGCACGATGGATCTAGAAGGCGGAGATGTATCACGAACGAACGAGAACGACGATCGGAGCATAAACGTCGGATCGCGTGCAAAGCAACGCCAGGGCCGTAAACTTGGCACACCATCCCTCCCTAGGTCCGCTTACTATTTTTGGTTGAACTATACGCCTGATGGTGAATAGTGTGCGAACGTTACGTCGAGGCTTTACAAATACTATGACAAGTTGAGTTCTAAGGCTTGCGGCTTACGGCTTGAGTTTGCGTATTCACACCACAGTTCGGAAGCAGGAAACACCCCAGAATGAGGCTGATAGATTGGAGAGATATCGAGTGTGATGGAAGGGTATGGACATGGTGGAATGGAGAGAGAACACATCGACGATTGAAAACGATCGAGAAACGAAACAACACGTTCAGAGAGCTCAGGAATAGAATAGCATGAAAATGATAAGTCAATGGGATGAACAAAGGCACGAAATGAGATGAGGATGAGAAATCAATGAAACAGAGGTATTCAATAATCGAAGACAGAGATATAGAAGACAGTATAGGCAAGAGGCATAGAATCGCGATGGGCAGAGACACACGATGGGAACATAGTCGAACGATGTAGAGGGTCGAGGGGAGATAAGATGGATTACACATAGAGGGAAGGCCGAAGCCGAGTGGATAGGGGAAATGAATCGCCAGTCGCGGCGAAACCAGGTCGATTCATGGCTCGTATAGGTCGAAACGGTAATCACGAGATCTGGCACAGCGCCGGGGGATCGCGGTAGCGCCACGTCGAGCTAAATTCCGAGCCTGATACACGCTGTACGTCCCTCGTCGCACGCATCGAGCATAGACGACGACGAGAAGACGCAGAGATGGTCTAGTCCATCGCAAAGACGTGCTGCGCAGGGCCTGGTCCGGTCGCATAGGGGCGGAATACATTCCCATAGGGCGATGGATCCGGTCGTATAGCACGGCCTAGTCACATAGGGACGCAATTGGTTCGGTAGGGGTTACTCGAAAGGGGCATTGAACCATAGCAATAGATGCGCTATCGAACGGTATCCGTCGCGGCCGAGTCGACACCGCAGATCGCAGGGCTTCCGGCGGCGCATGTGACCGCGTCAAGACCCTCAATTTCGGCGTCCCAGGTATCTCGTAATCAGGCCGCCGAGGCTACAGCAGCTCGAGCGTCGAGCGCAGAAAGAAGCGAGTACGAACCTGGCGAAGACTCCCAATCTAGCAGCGGAGCACAAATGCGAGCATAACAAGAGGGGAGGGCGAGAGCACCCTCGATACACACAGTGGACCTGCCAAGTCGCAATCAAGAAGCGAGGGAGAGCGCATGGGCGCGCACACAAAGGCACCGAGCGAGCCAAAGCGGGAAATGGCGGGCCGACGTTGTGGACAAACACAGGGTTTGATCAGGGTCGCACCCTTATCGCCCTCCCGATCGCCCGATCTACATATGAGAGTGATGGAGCCGCCACGCCAGCCCGAATGAGCGTCGAGCGCGACCTGCTCGGGCCTCGGCGGACTTGCGACCTGGCATCTTCCGTCCCAGTGCGTACTCGACTCTCGTCCGCGCTCCCACATCGCCAGTCCGACTTCTGCCTCCCACCGTACAACCTCACATTCATCCTCCCGAATAGAACACGTTCCGCCCTTCCCATTCTCACGTCTCCGACAACCACACACTTTCGGCCACATCACCAACACCACCCCCTCCTCCCTGCTGTGAACGACACAGCAGCGGACGGAGGGGCTCACACCGCACAGCAGCTCCAGCCACCCCGTTTGGCTTGAGCTGCTTCCTCCGCGTCCGCGACTCGCGCCCAGCTGGGGCTCATCTGTACATAAAATATCCATGAATAACGAGATTGCGGTGCTTTGCGGGATGTACTCACCGGGTCGGAGCCCAACATAATGGAGTCTCGCTCCCGGGCAACCCGCTCGCGCTCGATTACGTCTTTGCGCTTGATAATCTGCCCAATAATCGCGTCGAACAGATTTTTAACCCCTGTGGTAACAATCAGGTGAGAGGTGAAATGTCAGGCGGTAGGGGGGTAACTCACCTCGGTCGTCCTTGGCACTAACTTCTCGTAACTCCATACCTTTGCCAAGGCCCCAGCTGCCCTCATCCTCATCGTCCTCGAGTAGGACGTCTTCCGCGCTGCGTCCTCGCCTTGAGGCCCATGCGGTAGCACCAGATCGAGCAAATTCGGCAGCGGCCACCTCGAGTTCACGACCACCGCTCCTCGCGCGACGCCTCATACGACCCCTTTCTTCGCCCGAGAGATATTCCTCGCCTCCGTAACCTTCATCCTCAAGACGCCCGGCGAATGATCGGGAGTAGACATGCCCTGGGCGCTTTCCTCCAGATGAAGCTGAGCTAGAGCTTGAGCCAGAGCTTACTTCGCCTCCGGGACTGACAACCCGACCGGCACTGGCAGCACCGAAAGCGCCCACGGAGGTAGAGCCAAACCCAAACGGCACGCTCCGAGAGCTGGCCAAGCTTGTCAAACGCGGTCGAATATAGGCATCGTAAACACCCTCGTTCTTCGGTGTGCCTGGAGCCGTAGTCACGGTCGAGTGGGTCGAGGGAGGTGCAGGCGGCGGGGGGAACCAAGTGTGTAAAGATAGCCGTGCCCGGTCGGAGGTCACTGCTCGTTGTCCTTGTGCAGCCAGGTCGGCTTTGGCGCCGACGATAAAAATGAGCAGGTCGGGATCACAGTTCCGCTTGAGTTCTGTGCCGCGGATGACGAGATTGCAGTAATCCAAATCAGGGACGGTCAGAGCGAACACGGAGCCGAGTGACAGGGGACGCAAGTGGGGCCAATCCAAAAATGATCTTGTCAGATAATCTGCTCGAGACTCCCGAGCGTATGCGGGACGTACCGTCAATCCAGACCTTGACATCTTCAAATGAAGAGGCGTTGGTAATGTCATAGACCAAAATGGCAGCGCTAGCACCGCGATAGTACATCGGAGCCTGACGCGAAAGGAAGTAACGTTAGTAACCGGTGTGGGGTAGTGACAGGCAATTAGACAGTCGGTGCGGCATCGTCGCAACACAGCTTAATGACGTGTAAAGGAAACGGCAGCCGGTGGCGATGTGCGCAGACTGGGATGAAGTGCTAGGAAGGTGAAGAGAGAGCTCACCATGGATCGGAAGCGCTCCTGGCCCGCTGTGTCCCAAATTTGGAGACGGACCTTGGTGCCATCGACGGTGACCTTTTTCGAGTGGAAGAATGCGCCAGTCGTAGTGGTAGAGTGTGCAGCAAAGCGCTCTTCAACGTAGCGAGTGACCAACGAAGTTTTACCCACACCTGCAACCAACATGTAAGCGTCGCTCGTCAGCTGAAACCAGGCGAAACACGTACCGGCGCTTCCCATAATGACGACCTTGGCGTCGAGGCTAGGCTGGGCGTTTATTATGCTAACACGAGTCTGGGAGCTGCGCATGAGGGGGCGGGCAGGTTGGGCGTCGTAGATGTCGTTCATAGTGGCGTAAGGTCGTGAGTGAGGAGGGGTCGGCGGGTGGATAGGAGCTGCGGGGGTGGCGAATAGACTACTGGTGTAGCTGGGTGTGTGG
>JANWGL010004289.1:0-14359 GCA_025200755.1 Ceratobasidium sp. C01 | reverse complement strand
GAGCGCTCGTGAGAGATCCGGAGAGATGGCCGCTCCGGATCGCGAACGAGCTTAAAGGAGCACGTGATTCCGTGCTCCCAAGTGCTCACGGGCGCTCGGGAGCGCTCGCGATCGAGCGATTGATGCTAACGAGCTCTCAGGAGCGCTCGGGAGCACTTGGGAGCACGGTATCACGTGCTCGTTTAAGCTCGTTCGCGATCCGGAGCGGCCATCGCTCCGGATCTCTCACGAACGCTCCTTGATTGAAGGGGGATTTTGCTGAGTGTGCTTATACACATACACGGGTAGCCTAATCTCACAGAAAAGGTCCCTTTTCTTGAAGTCAGTGTATCAACGCTCAATATCGCCTCACAACAGCCTGAAAAATAACTCGAGCGACGAATCTCGAACCCCAGCTTGATGGATCCAGAAGTACAATACGAAACTCTACCGGTTACAAATAACTTAAAAAGCAATTCACCCACACCGAGTCTCGATCAATCTCCTTTCCCATATTCCCTGAGCACTAGCCTTACTATCTCCTCGTGCGAGGTACTTCTCTCAACAGTAACCAAGACCCAATCTTGGTTCTCCTGCCGAGACGACCTGATCGACGTAGCATCCAAAAATAACGGCGCAAGCGCCGAGTCTACGACAGGTTGATGCGCACACCTGGATTGCACCCGTAATAGCAATATCCCTGATAATGTGACGCAAAGTTGCGTTCCTAGCCATAACCATACTCGAACGTGGTTGACTTGAGCTCTTGACCTGAGGATCGGAATTCGTGCTTTCGTTTCGAGCCTCGGGGCGCCTGTGGCCTCAATCAACGCTGTCCAGGCTCCAGAGTATGTTTGGGCGAGCGTGGATATGACATAATTGTTTAAGTTGTTGAACCGGGAAGCGAGTGACGCATCCAACCTGACAATTCTCCTCGCAACTGCTGGAAGCATATCAAGTGCTTCCCGAGTAAGCTCGTCGGGGATCAACGTGAGCTCGGATGTATTCTGTACGACTTGTGGGGCGATGATTCGGCAATGGTAACATTGGGCGGCCCCGGCTCGCATCTTGATACGCGCAAAACCAAAGCAGCCCTGCCGTCCTACGTACTGACTTATCGCATAGGCCATGGAAGGAGAATCTGGGCCGAATTCTCTTGCTTGAACGCTTGCGCAATCGGAATTTTCCGTGAATCCGATGCTTAGAGCGATATAAAAATCGCCTTCGACGGTGATAGGAGGAGGGAACGTATTATTTGCTACCCACATTGTAGTTTTCAGGAGAGCAATGGTTCCTACTGCCGAGGACCACATAGGAGAGCGCCGCGTGCCGTAGTCAAGTACTGTTGACGTTTCGTTAATCCCGCCGCGGAGCACAGGATCCAAGTTCGTAAGCTCCGTCTCGTTAAGCCACTGAATTGAGCCAACTTCAAAGAAAGGTATCGTGATATTTAAAAGCGTCGCATTAACGGGGAGCGTCGAAGCCGATGGTACAACACGCTGGAATAGGTTCGGCCTCGAGTTGTTCTCAATATTGGCGCTTGGGCTCCAGCCTTTCACAGCGAATCCTGCCGCTGGATCCGTTGGCCATTCTCCCGCCCATTGTTGTATGATCCACCAGACATCTCCTGGTCCTCCCCCCGCGATATCCTTCAGGGTTATGCTCACATCGGCATAGTCAAAGGTTGGTTGCCATACAATTGAACCGGAAAGGACAGGGGCACTGATTTGAGCGACCCATGGGAGAAGCAACGCGGCAAGAACCGAGGGGTATAATCCGCCGGGCCATTTGAACCTGCGACGTATCGGTGGGATTTGGTATTGGACTAACATGCTGAGATGCGACACCGTAATTCCGCCCGTCTCGAGCAAGATGAAAGCGGCACGCCAGCCTAATATCCCGCACCAAGAGGTCACTAGCATGCGGACCAGCACGAGAGCAGCGGAGAGAAGGGTGGTCATGTCAGACTGGAGCAATCCGTAGTCGCCGACTGAATATTGCCAACGCTCGCCGTCGGGAATCTTCGGCATACGATCCGAAATTTTGAATGCTTGGCCATCAAGAGCGAAGACGCAGAGTAAGGCGAGCCCCACAGTCACCCAGATATGCAGAAACAAGGGGGCATAGATTGAAAGTACTCTTGTCACTGACACTTCTGTCACTGAAGGGGCTTGGGGGCGATGGATATCTTTCTCTTCTAGCGGTGGGACTTGGGTATAGCTGGACCTGGGTCCAAGAGATATACGTCAAATTATGGCCTTACACGCGCATCTCACATAGCCAACCGGATGGAACTTACATTTGGAGGTGTGGAGTTGTAGTGTGAGGTTCGGATAGTACGACGAACGGTGGAACTTTAACGGCTCGAATCATCAGTCTGGACACATCAGGGACGCATACAACGAGGTACATCGTGCAGTCAGCACCTTCCCAGGGAAGGGCGCGGCCAAACGATTTCGGCATGGCTTGCCAAAAGAGCCAGGTGGTAGGCCGCAGCATCGGGTAAGGCTGAGCAAAAAGCGTATCTCGTGCTGCACGTACATCTAGTGATCAACCGAAGTCAGTTTGGCCCTTGATCCCGAGGGTCGAGATATGTAGTCTAGATTCAAGATATTGTTGCTCGCCTTCCCTGCTGTAGTGAACGTAAATTCCACGCATCGGGCCACTGAATTTTGGTTCGCTCAGGATGAACTGAGTAGACACCGACACGATAATCAACTCTCTTTTGGGCTGCAATGCCTCCGCGTGAACCAGAACGGTTATTAGTTTCTCCTAGACATATAGGATCGACTGGTGGAAGGCCTAGTAGTATCAAGTTGAGTGCTAACACCAGCCGCTATCGGTTGCAATTCCATCACTTGCAGCCTAGGATTGAGCTATGCTACGTTTGAGAAGAAGCAAATCCCCCTAACTCTAGGAAAGGCTAGCTTCAGTGTGCGCTGTACGCCTCGTGGGCGCTCATCGGGTGCGTGTGAAGAACCACACCTTGTCTCTGGAATGATCAACTGACCGCGTATAGCCTCGCGATATCATAGGATCTAAATCGGCTCAGAGACCAGAGCCCTGAAATGATTTTCGGCTGGGAAACAAAACCTACTAAGCCTGGTAGACTATTAATCCATGGGACCCCCACGAAGCAACCTGTGGGTATACCACGATGGCTCGTGGTGCAATCCAAATTTTGGAATGAGTGGACAGTTAAGTTGGCGAGGTCACAACACTATAATTGTTCGGACCCTCCAAGCCTTCCTTGACACGATGGGACCTGATGTACTACATGGAAGTAGTTCGTAAACAATAAGTGAACAAGTTTTATCACAGTAAACATACCAACGTCGAACTTGCTACACTGAAGCATATCACTTCCAAGCCGCCGATCGCAGCCTTAGTGCCAGAATACCTCAGTTCAAACCTCTGCCGAAATCATAATAGTTCGTGCCCAATTCTTAACCAGATCGCTTTACTATGACTAAAACTAAGGGAAATCTTAAAGATCCAAAAATTAACCTTTGTCGCGTTTAAGGCTTTAGTGGTGGCTACGGCTCGCAACAGCATTCTCAACAATTGCAATTTGTTTGAGTAACAAGACTGAATACTCAAAGATTCATACTCCATATACATGAACTGGGTAAATGACACACAACACAACAGAAGATATTCGTAGGCGAAACAAATGTAATTAAATAACCCAGGCCGTAGCGTAGGAGATGCAGATCCAGTGGGAAAACCATGATCAAATAGAAAATGTTCCTTTATTTCTCAAATCCGTCCCTCAAGCTGCATCTTGATGTCCTGGCGAAGATCGTAATCCAAGGACGGACGCCTGAGCGGGAGTAGCCGCGGGAGTGTGGAATATGGGTGAAGGCAGTCAATGACGATCAGGCAAAAAGACCAGCAGTTATGCTCTCAGTCAACATCCAGTAAGCACTGGGCCTTGATTCTAGACGTAAGATAATTTGTATACCTTTGTCGCCGTATAAGGTGGTGCCCTTGAGTCGTATATGCGAAGGAGATACTTCAGGGTCTCAATTGGTAGGTTGTTGAACGGCAAGTGTTCCATGATCAAATACTCTTCAGGAGCCACGCATTTATGTGAGCTTCCGACGGTCGCCGTATCTTTTGCTTCGAAGTTGGGAGTAAACGGTCCAGTAAGGTGCAGGCTGCTTAACATGGACGACCTGAAAAATGTCCTCTTTAGTCGAACCCACATGCTGCCTGTTTGCCATACCACCTCGAGCGGGATGAATTCGTGGTTAACCTTGTTCTGGCTCTGGCAGCAAAAGGCCTGGGTAATGGTGCCAAAATAACTGCTATTGCTGAAATCGATTATCCTCATCTTCTTCTGTTTGAGTTCACGTGCGGTTAAATGGAGACGAATTCGGAGCAAACACAGAGGTAACACATACCTTGTCGCAGTGCTAATCGGAAGTAATCCAAACATAAAACAACCAAATCACGTTAGATACTTTGGTTTGTGCGGGGCTATGATTTATACCCACGTGTGGCGTCTGAACAACCAGTTAGTCTAAACCACCAAAAGAAATTCAGATGTGGCAATGAAATGTTCACGTACAGTGGCCTGCATATAGATAAGAAGCATGTTCAGAAACTAGGCTAGTTGGCGACATGATACCATAATACTTACAAAGAATGGCTTCGGATTTTGGGGTGGAGGTATTAGGTTTTCAGCTTCGAGATATAAAAGATTGGAACCCGAAGGCACTTACGTTCTATCATACCACCGTGCCGCGAAATAGTTGAAGTGAGCAAACCCCATATCTTAGTCTGTTAGAGACTTACTCGTGGTAGAGGCGGATACTCCTAAATGGAATGATAATTCAGGGTGAAGGGCTTGGTCAGTTATCCATATTTAAAGTAAAGCACCAGCTGAACGCACAAACTATATCTAACCAGAAGCGTCAGTCAAACGGCTTAAAATGCAACAGGGTAGGCTTACTCAAAGAATTCCACAATGTGCCGATTGAGGTCAGAATTTGAAGATTAGATTAAGCTTTGAGTGGTACCCACATACTAAAACATCAGAAATAAATCAGTTCGAGGATTCAGGAGGAATAACAAGCGAATGCGTACTCTCTGTTAATGGCAAGATCAATCGAATGTTACCGCCGTGCAGATTTCAACCCGGGCCAAACGTACCAACGTTCCGTCCAAGAATTCAATTGCTTGATCTCTACGATCCCAGAGTTTCTCAACGCCCTGAGCTACGTAGGCTGTGGCAAAATCACCGATTGCGGTCGCGAGAGACATTTCAGGCCTTGGAAAAACGGAGTAGTAAGCAGTCCAAACACGGAGCGCAGTGGGATCCATATATGGCCAAACTTACGGGAGAGTATCGAAGGCTAGATTCGTTATTGGGGAGAGAGTGAGTTGGGTTCCCGTCTACCTTGGCATTCAAATTTATACAGCTGAAACTGCCGCTCGATTAGTTGAGGTCAGCCCAGCTCCAGGTTCTGACGATCAGGGCGCTCAAGCATGATGCAGCGTGTGGTTGGGGGATTGCTCTTCACCTCGTGGGGTCAACCGAAACGCCACATAGGATCTACCATTCCTAACTGTCTGAGGGATGCGTCAAATAGGCGCTAGCGTGATAATAGCACCATTTGTGCGTTCAAACTCTCTAGATATGTGAATCCGGTTGCTTCAGTCACACTTAGACAAGTGGCGCGCTGCGCTGCGCGGGATACTCATATGATCCGGGTTAACGCTTGGCGCTATCGGATACAATCATTCTACTCGGCGTTTTATTCTCAACCCATATTCACGGCCTCTAGTCGATTCAGGAGGAGATAAACTATTGGGTTATGGTCCGTGTTAGATTCTTACGGGAGGCGATTTGAGACGTGTAAGATAAACAGACATAATTGGGCCGCGGACATCCTCCGTCTAAACTTTCGAATGCACAGGAGTCAATGGCAGATAACCCCTCAGCACGCCGAGGCGGAATAGCTGCAATGAGAAATGCGCTGTTTATGGTGCCGTGGCACTCATAGGTCTCCCAATTCCCTCTTCTCTCCTCTCGTATCCTCTTTGTCAGTTACTGGTATGGATATTGTTTATTAATTGTCTATCCCGTTTGATCTCGCTTTCTGCACTACGCTACAAACTATGGGTGCAATAGCTACTCAACGAAACAATACACATGGAGGAATTCATAACCGATCATGCGGCATATAGTGGCTAGCAAAGCAGCAGGTGGAGGGCATGACTTTCGGGTGGCTATTGGTGGCAAAAAGGGAGCTTGATTACATCATCATAAGTGAGCGACCCACTTTACGTAATATTGGAGCCAAGGGGCATGATCTTGCGCTCATCCACCACAACCCCTCCACACCCGACTCGCCCCCAGCCATCTCCGGGCTAGGATATACACCATATACCCCTACAATTCATATAAGAACAAATGTCGGATACATACGATGAAGGGGCAGCGACGGAAATGGTCGAAGCGTACGGTCTGTGCATTCCGCTTGCTGTGTCTTGTTCGGTTGGAGCTGATGAATGGGATATGAATTTTCGGATGGTGAATAGACTTTCTTTTAAAGTTTATTATAATTGGTGAGTGTGACGCGCGAGGGTTGAGAGTTTTGAGTTAACTCCGGGTATCACGCATTCCAGGGGAAGCCGGATGCGGCAAGTCGTGCTTGCTCCATCAATTTACTCAGAATTCGTGTGAGTCCCTCTGCGGTCATAAAACGTCATAGTCTAATCTTGTAATTCAGTCAAAGAACACTCCCAACATACGATCGGCGTGGAGTTTTCGAGTCGGACGATAAACATAGGAGAGAAACGGGTGAAACTCCAGGTGAGCAGCACAGTCTCTCCTTCCGTCTCGCAAAGATCAAGCTAATTTGCTTCGGATCTCAAGCTCTGGGATACTGCAGGACAAGAGAGATTTCGCTCCGTCACCCGGAGCTACTACCGAGGCGCCGCAGCCGCTCTTCTCATGTATGATATCACTAGGTTTGTCCCTCTCACCATCTCTTCCCACGAGCCTCGAGGCGCACTTCCCATCTAGTGACCTTCCGCTCGCCCCTATCCACGTTTGAGTTTTGCTAATTTTACTGTGTTTTCTGTCTAGCCGAGCGTCGTTTTTGAATTTGTCACGATGGTTGGCAGACGCGCGAGCGCTAGCGTCTCCCCAGCTGGTTACGGTTATGGTGGGGAATAAGACGGATAGGGAGGAGGAGAGGGAGGTTGAGTGGAGTGAAGCGAGCAAATGGGCGGCGGAAAATGGTGCGTCTAAGTTTTGCTCATTCTCGTGCCACCCCGCGTCTCTCGCCTATTCTTTCCAAAGGGCTAACGCATAGCGTGGTTCATCCCCACTTTCCCTCCCAGATGTTCATTTTATCGAGACTTCATCATTAACGGGCGATAATATCGAGAAACCGTTTGCGCTTGCTGCTCGCGCGATACTACTCAGCATAGAGAGCGGACAACTAGATCCGGAGAAGGCGAGTTCTGCCTCTGCATCTCGGTCCTATATCATGCTAATCATTTACATTCACCCTTGTTCGTTGGACATGCAAATCCCTGCTCTATTATCTCCCGTTGACGAACTAGGCTGGCTCTGGCGTCTCGTACGGCGACCGCCAGTTACGGAGAATATCTTCCGGAAGTAGGCTCTCATTCTCCATGGGCTCCGTATCTTCTGGGTCGCGTCGGCGTGGAATAGGAAAGTTGGGAGATATGGTTGGTTTGAAGAAGAGGGGAAAGTGTTGTTGATTAGGCTCCGTGTAATTCGTTTGGTGAGCCTCCTTATCTCCGCTATACACAAGAGACAATCCTGATGTGTTAGTTGTACGGCCAACAGCGATTCTAGACTGATGGACGACCACTCACGTTTTTGCTATGCCCGTCTTCTGCTCCTCGACAGTAATCCACCGTACATAATTCTCTTCTCTCGTTTCGTCCGCGCTTCTCACGTATCGTTTTCTCCTCTCTCTTCTCTACTCTCGTACTATGATTTATCACTCATTTCTCCTGTGTTATTCCTGTCTGTTTTTCCCTTGTTACCCATTGTGAACGGATATCTGATAATGAATTTGTTCAAATTATGACGTTTGTCGGCTGACTAAGGCCTTGTTTGTTTTGTGCCTGCCGGCGTCATCCGGACCGGTTCGGGTATGATTATATCCCCTTCCCGGTATCAATATATTCTAATTAGCCGAATAAATGCACGCGTAACATTCGATCCTGTGAAACTTGGTGTCAGAGTCCGTATTCTGCTTCACGCATGCAAAGTTTCCTCACTATTGGAGTAGGAATCAGAGCACAGTCCACCGAACCGAAGAAGCGGAATCCTGTATGGCTTAAATCCCAATAAAACGAAGACGGATGTGGATGTGGATGTGGATGCGCGGGCAGGCAGGGGAGCGATCTACTCGACGATGCGGTAGACGGAGCCGTAAACATAATATAAATACTCTCTTAATAGGTCTATCTAATACACAAGGAGCTACGCTGCGCTACATGTCCGAATTCATCAACTATTCTCATCTACACGCAGTTCTGGTGAACCCTCTTTGCTGGTTCCCCGCGGGACTAGCTTCACCATCCTCTCGCGCGAAGTACTCGTCCCAGAGGTCAAAACCCAATCGTCGCGCTCCTCCTTAGCAGACTCAATCCCCGCGGAGTCTAAGAGTAGCGGTGCAAGTGCCGGGTTCGAGACAATTTGGTGTGCGCACTGGGATTGCACCCGCAAAAGTATTATGCCCGATAACGTAACGCAAAGATGCGATGCGAGCCAAATCCGTAGTCGAGTAAAACTGATTTCGGCTCTCGACAAGAGGATTGGAATTGCTGCTGCTGTTTCAAGCGAAGCGGCGCTTACGAACTGAGTCAACGCTGTCCAGGCCCCAGAGTACGCCTGTGCAAGTGTGGAAGTGACATACTCGTCTAAATTGTTGTAACTAGGAGCGAGTGACACGTTTAGTCTAACTAGGTTGTCGACGGCTACCGGAAGCATATTGAGCGCTTCCTGAGTCATCTCGTCAAGGATCAGTGCGAGTGTGGAGGTATTCTGGACGACTGCTGGAGCGACAATTCGACAAGTATCGCATCGAGCGGCGCCAGCGCGTATCTTGATGCGAGCGAAGCCAAAGCAGAGCGTGTAGTCCAAAGCAGAGCGTGTAGTCCAAAGCAGACTCTTTCGCCGTTGCGTACGCCATCCGAGGGGACTCTGGTCCAAGGAAATCCTGTTGAATCGCCGCACACCCAGAAACATCAATGCCCGTTCCGACGAGCATGGCGATATAGAATTCGCGTTCGACAGTTATAGGAGGGGGGAGCGTGAAATTTGCTACCCATACTGTGCTCTTTAGGAGAGCGACGCTGCCCAATGCTGCGTCTATCATGGGGTTTTGACTTCCGCCGTAGTTGAGCACCTTCGACGAGTTATCGATAGCGCCACGGAGCACAGGATCCAACGCAGCGAGCTCCGCATCGTTGAGCCATTGAGCGGGGCCGGCCTCAAAGTACGGGAGAGTAACGTTTGACAATGTCGCGTTCATGGGGAGCATGCCGGCAGATGGTATAACGCGCCGGAATGCGGTTTGCCCGGGGGTGTTATCAGCGCCCCAAGTAGGAATTCCGCTTCTAACGGAAAACATTGAAGCAGGATCCAGAATCGACAACCTGAGGTAACTTTGAAGCGATACCCAGTTCGGTCCCGGACCTCCCCCCGCAATGTTCGGTAGATTCAGGTTCCCATCAGCATAGTCAAGGGCTGGTTGCCATGAGATAGACCCTGAAAGGACGGGAGCGCTGATTTGAGCGAGATATGGAAGAACTAGTGCAGCGAGAATTGACAAGTATATTCCGCCAGCTCCGTTGAACCTGCGACGACGCCATAGTGGCGGGATCTGATATCGAGCCAAAAGACTGAGCTGCGCAAGCGTAATCTCCCCTTTTTCAAGCAGGATGAATGCGGCGCGCCAGCCCGATATTCCGCACCAGGAAGATACCAAGATGCGGACTAGAACAAGAGCGGCAGAGACAATGGTGGTTATGTCGGATTGGAGGAGTCTAAATTTGCCATTTAGGTGCTGTGAGGGATCTAACGGGGTGATCGTTGGGGTACGGGATGAAAGGTTGAAAGATTGGCCATCAAGAGTATAAACGGCAGCGGCGAGGCCCAAAGATGCCAGGAGATGCAGAAATAAAGGGGCATATATGAAGAGGGTTCTTGTCGTAAATAAAGACGCAATGTAATGGAGATTTTGGCCCTGTTGCCCCGTGACTGAATGATAGCTGGACCTGGAGTTAAATACGGGCATATGTCAAAGACGGCTCTACAGGCGAGCAATGTAACCAAATTGATATAACTTACATTTTGAGAGGCTGAGGTCCCAGGTGACGTTCAGGCGGTGCGAAGAACGGTGGACCTTTAATAGCTTGAGTGTCCTGCGGCCAGGAACATCGGGGACAAATTCAAGGAGGCATGTTGTACAGCCAGCATGTTTGCGGAGCACAAGTGCGCCAATCTCTAGCCGAGCAAGTTCAGCATGGGGATGATCAAAGGGCGAGTGGTATTGCAGCGCCAAGTGGAGTAGTATCTTGGCATCCGCATATACCCCTACTTTCAGTAAACCCACGGTAGCGGGCCGAGGTTAATTCGGCTCCTGGTCCCGCTGGTCGAGACGCCAGAATTTGGCGTTCGCCTCGTGTTGCCCCACGTCAAACCCTAGGTGTGTCGTTTCGGTCGGTTGCATTGATGTCGGGTAAGACTGATAATAGCCTTTGATGTTGATTCTAGATACTTGCCATTATGTCGAGGTTTGAACACCAATGCTATTGAAGAAGTAGGAATCGCCCGAACTTTCTAAAAGAATTGTTCGGTGTGTGCCTTCCGCCTCGTTGAGGCTCAGGTACGCTTATCAGATCCCTGCTAAGCCTGGGATCGATCCCATATGGTTCCCTTATATCTAGACCGGTGCGGAGACAGGATGTCTGGAATGAGTGCTGTACACCATAGTTCAACCAACAAAATGAGCTCTTCCGAACAAGAGTCGGCCATGCAGGATGATAGGTCTTTGTGATGCTTACGTAGGAACTTGGCACTCGCCACTCGAGTACGCGGAATACGACCTATCCTTCCGTGATCATTATCTTAGCTCCAAGGTGGATATTGCTTTCCAAACCGCAGCTCTGAATAATCTCGAACCGTTAGTTTTCCCAAATGCGCGGTATTTCAAGCTCGTCAACTAGATACTAGTCGTTTCAACTTTGGTGCTAATACTGTCGGCGGTGGTAAGCCTGAGGAAGATGGGGGGGGTGATAAAGAAGAACATGGTAGCACGAGCCGAGTGAATGCACGCATGCGACGAATTGTATAATATTCCCCAGTTTCAGTGTAAGGTATGCGTGGCGTGCTCGTTGAAAGGAGAATACGACTTCCAGCACCGTCTAAAGATTTTGGCTCAGCAATTGAGTTACATGCCCTGTCCCTCGGAAAGCTTTTTCAACTTCTTGATCTCTCGGTTTTAATTGTTGACTAATTCTACAGCCCGGATCTAACTCCGGTCAATGAAGTAATAAGACTTAGAGTAGATGATGCGAGCACTCACTGCAGCTCGAGACTGGCGATAGGATCATATATCGTCCATAGGTCTGAGTATTATTGATTTTTGTTCCAGGGGGTGGGTAAGTTACGCGCTCGCCAGTCACCCGAGATTTTTCAAACGGGGTGGAGGGTCATTGAGTGTTCCAAAAGACTATTGAAAATATGAAGTATTCGACGAGTCTGTTTAGGTTCGGGAGTGAGTACATTGTCTTGTGAGGTTACGGACTTGAGTATACGAGCTTGTCTTTGATGAGGTGCACCGGATGAATGACTGGATTATAGGATCACAAGGCGCAAGAATAAGTACTTAGTCGAAACAGCGTAGGTCTCAACTTGAAGGGAGCAGTCGGAGTGAGAAAAGTAACGTTCTTATAGAGCCTATGCCCAACTGAGAGATATAGGTCATCAGCTTAGAGGATTTCACCACGAGAATGAGATTAGAAATCGAAGAGTTGGTTTGCGGAACACTCGCGTAGCGCTACCCGAGAGCTCGTGACTCGTGAGACGTGGACAGAGAATGAAATCGCGAGAAACGACGCAAGGTTCTTGAGAGCGTTAACCAGTAGGACTAGAGCTGCCTAGATGGTATTTCGAGACTTTGAGCTATACGATGGTAAGGTGGCAAAAGTGTCTTTGCGCTGCCCGTGAGCTACCAGGCTAGATAACGTGTTGGCGGGTAGCCAGCTCAAATGTAAGCACTCGCCCCGTAACAAAGATAACGACCTGCGGAATACAAGAAAACGAGATTCTGCAATGCCCGAGGTTGTCGTGGGCGGTAAACTAGAGATTTGGCTCGGCTTGAGGGAGGTGGTGAAAAATCCGGGGTATGTGGTTGCCTGGGAATATTTGAAATCAGTCGGACTGTGTGTCCTTCGTCATCTTAGTCATCCAGGCGCTAGAAACAAACACTGAGCGTCATTTAGCTATTCGCAAATCATACTCGTTGCGGGGCATCAAACGTCGCCTTCGGGGGTACAGCCACTGAATTACACTGTGATTGGTGAGTGTGATATCCAAGCTTTGATAATTTCGGGTTCGACATGATCTAGAGGAAGACGTGCTCCATCGATTCACGCAGAATTGCTGAGTCCCTTCACGCTCATGAGACATCGTAGTACAATCTCATACTCCAGTCAGAAATCTCTCAACGTCGGCCACGGGTCAGTAGCCGGGTCTCTAGGTCTGTCCCTCTTACCATCGCTTTCCACGTGTCTTGACGCGCACCTCCCATGCTGTGGCCTTCCACCCGGACCTATCTCGTTTCGAGTTTTGCTGATTTCTATGTTCTCTGTCTAGCCAAGCACTCTTTTTAAATTTGTCACAACGTTTGGCAGACGCGCAAGCCCTAGCGTCTCAACAGCTCGTTGTGGTGATGGTAGGGAATAAAGCAGATAGAGAGAAAGGGAGGCTGAGTAGAGCGCAAATGGGCAGCGGAAGATGGTGCGTTTGTGTTTAAGTTTATTCCCATGCCACCTCGTGCCCCTCGCCGAAGAGCTAGTAATTTCTTCTACTAATATTCAATTTGGCTCTAGATATCCATCTCATTGAGACATCGACATTAACGGGCGATGGCGTGGAGAAACAACTTGCTCTTGCCGCCCGCACGATATTACTTGGCATTGAAAGTGGGCAACTAGATCCTAAGAAGACGAGTACTGCCGCTGTGTCCTGGCCCTACGCAATACTGACTACTCGCATCAACTCTTGTTGACCTTACATAGGACTATCTACATCATTTCCCCGCGTTGACAAGTTTAGGCTAGGTCCAGTGTCCCATACGACGACCCCCGGTTACGAAGAATTTCCTCCAGAAACCAACTCTCGTTTCTCATGAGGTCGGTGCCTTCTCTGTCACGTCGGCGTGCTACTATGATAAATAAATGACATTCGCTGCTACAACGAACCCCTGAGTACCTTAAAAATGCGTGAGCTGCTGCTGCAAGGTTCCGTGAGAGGTGGGGCCATTCATATTGCGGAACTCATATAACCTGAGTGGTGTAAGATTATTATACTTGAATAGTAGATCCATATTTAGCGTAGTCTTATGAGTTCTACATGTGCGAGGCCTCTCCTTGCGAAGCGCCGCGCGCTTCCCTGTATGTATGCGTCGTTTTACTTATAATTTTCCTCGCAGGACTTCACCTTCATCATCTCGGATTGATGGGCCTCCTGCCGCAAAAACCTACTGACGACCTAGACTAGTTATCTAAACTTTTGTCCATCCAATCCTTGGTCTCGTTTTGTCCGGGAAGGGAAACCAACGTGGAATGTAGTGGAGCTGAATGAACTTCATGAGATAGCCGGCGAGATTATGCATAGCCCATGTCACCGCGAAACTGCCAACTTATACCGCTGTTGAGGGATATTAAGGCCCTTCGTGGTGTTCTTCCATTGTCGGTCAACCGTATCATCCCATCTACCAACCTCCTTGGAATAGCGCTCTTTCCCTCCCCACCTTCCCCAATTCAACCTTGTGTATGCTGAGCTCGGTAGACTCTCGAATGGCCACAGCTCCCAGGAAAAAGGGCGGGAAATTAAGGTACGTCCGCCCGTTCACACACTGGGGAGGCCCGGAGATTCACAATAAAAAGTAAATTGTTTTTTGGCGTGCCCTCCCCAACGACCCCAATTGGGCATCCCCTCCTCGATTTCTCCTTGTGCCTTAACTCTATTATACAAACACCACGCAACTTATTAGTTATAACTAGCATCAAGTACCCGTCGTCACGACGGCTTGGAACCTATGTTCATACGTTTGAGCTGCGTCCGAGTACCTCTATGTTCATCTGCGTCCGAGTA
>JANWGL010004286.1:0-20890 GCA_025200755.1 Ceratobasidium sp. C01 | reverse complement strand
GCCAAACTTCACCTCCTGCTTCCTAGCACAGTGGCTTGTATCGCGCCCAACATTGGAACATATCACGTTTCAGGTCGACTCTAGTGATAACACCGTTGAAGCATGGCAGAGGAAGAAGAATATTTGCCGATTAGGCTCAGCTGGTTTGCGATCCTTAACTATTCGACCAAAAGTCTGGGGCGCCGATTGGAGAAACGATCTCGGAACCAGCATTATAGCGGTCAGGAACTGGGAAACTATTCACCTGTCTCTTCATATACTCGACCAACATGTGTGGAAGGAGCTTTCATATCTCAGAGGATTGACGAGCCTGACGCTGGAGGGTGACTTGCTCCAAGCGGAGATCGATGTGGGGAACGCCTGTTCGTGGCAGATGCTACGCTTAAAAAGCCTTGTGTTGTTGTTGACCGCTGCGTCCCCTGCTCTTTTTGAGATATTCGCAGTGGCTTGTCCGAATTTAGAAAAACTGGACATCAAGGTACGAACCAATCCAATGGCAGTGAACGGTAAACCATGATCCTACTTTCTCTACACCGATGCCTAATTTTCTCAACTATACACAGAACTTCCTCTCTCGTTTTTTACACCTCTTCTCCACTTTCGATCCCTCGTTCACCTTTTGATCCAGCCAGATGGGCCGTGCAAGACTCCCCTTGGGGACGAGTTTCTCCAGGCTGCCGTTCGTGCTTGGCCTCGTTTACAAACGCTCGACTTGACCCCTCGCCGCCTCGCCACACGCGTTACACTACAAGGACTCGCTTGTCTATCTCGCACTTATCTTCCCTCATGTGCCTTTTCGTATGCTCCTAACGCGTCTTGTCCATCCTGCTCCTCTGGAATGCATTGTCCTCAAATACCGACCCCAATGCCCTTGCACGTTCTCCGGGTTCTTTTGGATCCAGACCGCATACATAGGGTTCTCTCGCCCTCTTTGTTTAGTCCTCATGTTGGGATTTTACTTGGAGACAGCCAAACCGAGCAACACATGTCGCCGCTTAGAGTGCTAGAACTTGGATGTCCGCCTGTTTATAACGGGAAAGAAACTGCGGCGCTCCTTCAAGCGTTATTCCCTGCGTTACGCTCTATTGAACTTGGCTGGAATAACACAGGGCTGGAGATAGGGGAGGGCGAGCTTTTTACATGGACTAACATAGTTCAGCTTGCGGTGAGAGATTTTACCACGACGGCTGGCAGGTGGAGGCAAATCGGCGCGGAAACCAAGATCGAAGAACAGGAGGTAGAAGACATGTTATACCCGATTGAATTCGAAGAGTAATCGATGGACTGGATGGGTAATGACCCACGGGACAGCGACGAGCTTAGTTTTGATCAGGATAGTGAGGGTGACCTTGGTGCAGACAATTGATTTCAGGGGCCCCACCGCATACACCCAACCAACGTTGCTCTATTCCGTTCTATACATAATAAAATACTTTGAGGCGTACCGTTGAGAGCATCACTTTCAGGCTAGGCCCCAAGCCGACATCCTACTACTTATACAAGCTCGGACTCTTGATAATGAAGTCGGTCGCCGCCGTTCGGTTGGAGTCTTTGAATACTGTGACATTGTTGGATAGAAGTTGAAGAGTACTTGCTGTTGTCCCATAATTCGGCCAGTAGGGACCTAAATATAGGCAGTATTTAGTTGGTGGAGTGTCCACTGCATGGCTAGTTGGTACTCACGCTGAGGCTTAGCCTTGGGGTTTAGATCAAGGTTATATGCGAAGTTGATCCTGTAAATCAAGATATGATTAGCATTCGAGTGGACATGATAATGGAACCCCCTCGTACCAATAGTCGCCAATGGCCTCTCCCAGCTTCTTGACCGCTGGCGATATATTTGGGCTGGTAACACCGAAGGTTTGCATAACGAACGGAACGTCTCCTCCGTGAGACACGCCCAACAAAGGTACGAAGTCCAGAGGTGGTTCACTCATAACATAAGACCTGGGTATTATTGGTGAACCCGCTTATCTAGGCGGTGTGAGCTTAAACTAACCAAGTCTTGATACCAAACCTCGCTGCTGTCTCCAAGTGATCCCGGCGGGGAGCCTATTATCGATAAATCGAGATACATACATGAAGTCGCAAAATCAAGATTTCCGAGGACTCACCTGAAATGCAAGATCTCCAAAGATACTCGCAAACGGCTTATACTGTGGACCTTGGCCGAACGTCTCAGTCCCGGTGTTATAGGGCGACCCTGCAGCTAATGAATCGGGATAGTGTTGTAACAACTCCTGGACAGCAGTGGCGTTTGTGATTCCGAATGTAAGCCCCGGAGATCGAGCGGTTAACCACTTCACTATGTCTTGATCGGTTTGAGCGGAAGTGCCGTTCACGAAGACCGTGCCCTCATCGAACTGAGCTGCGAGCATTCGTTAGATATTATACCTAGTAACCAGTCATGTTCGCACCTCCATTGATAAATGGTACCTTAGCAAATTTACCGGCATGTAGGATTTTGGACGGTAGGTCATTGAAGAAATCATCCCCGGGGGCTCTTGTTGCCCCAAATGTTACTGGGCAGTGTCCGATGCTGTTGTAATACGGGTCGACCTGTGGGGTTCGTACGGTCAACCTATCACGCTGCTATAACGTTTGAACAGTCCTCACCTGGATTACATCCTTGTTTGCTTGACTAAGAACTTCTGCAGGGGCGTTCCGTACGCATTCGAACGGACTAGAGGCACCCGCACACCCTGTCGCATTCGCAATAAACTCGAAAGCCGACTCTCGTACTGGATCGTTGGGCTTAGGCACGTCAAGTCTGTAGTTAAATGCAGTGTCAAAGACCCGATTTTGCAGTAGCAACCATTCACCTACGTCGATGGGGATCCGGACTCTAAAATCATTCCTCTAAACGCGCCTCCAATCTTACCCGCCCTGTAGAATGACTGGTAGGCTGCGCTGATTGCACCAGCGGAAACCCCAAATATGGTCACCTGTTATTTTGTTAGTTGATAACTGACTAGCAGCTCTCAAGCGCACTTTTTCTGGGTCACCTCCGAAGTACTGAATATTTTTCTGAACCCACTCAAGAGCAAGGCGCTGATCTTTCAACCCGAGATTGAGCCCTCCAGCGTTGGCTGCCGCTTGTCCAGGAGGGACTAGAATTCGCAGTTGATTAGTTTGTCGTCGCACAATTTACAAGAAAAACTCACATCCGTAGAGCCCAACACGATAATTCATTGCGACGTAGATTATAGGTTTCCCCTAATATATTGAAGGCTTGTCATGCCAAACCTTTGACTAAGGAAAGAGAAAGACGCACGATCTTTGCGGCTCTCTCTAATAGAAAAGTACCTGGGTACCGTTGGATTTCGCCAATATAGAAACCACCCCCATCTAATGGCGGTAAAGTGTAAGTCGCCTTGATGTAATTACATACAGACACTTACATATCCAAACCATAACCGGAAGTTTTCCGGTGACGTTTGTTGGTTTCCCTAACAGACCTTTGAGTCTTGTCGCTCCCAGCGAGCACTGAGGACTCACATATATTTAAGGTCAGGCAATCTTCCGAGATGCTGTTAGTAGAATACTCCACGGCTTGTTCACAGCTATGCCCATTGCGGGTGGCATTTATAACTAGCGCGCCTCCCGGCGAAGGACTCCAGGGCACTGGTGGTTTGAAGCGAAGTTTTCCAACAGGAGGCTGGGCAAACGGAATCCCGAGGAAATAGTCCTGACCAGATGTTGTGTTTCGGAGACCATGGTAAGACAGACCGGATGGGCCATGCATCACTGGCGGGCTAGCCAGCGTCGAGACCGGTGCGAGTAGAGTTGGCCATAGGCTGAGCTGTACAGGTATTCTCATGACGCAAGGGGTATTTTGCGAGCTGGTCTGGGAAAGCGGGTTGTCATATACGATTTCTAGAGAGACACGTGTTGTCTGTCTAGTTTAGAGGTTGTATCAAGGGTCGTATGAGGTATACGAGCGTAGCGCAAGTATTCAGTCGCGTCGGGAGCCGAACAATTGACCGGTACATTGGCATCGGGGTACAGCGCAAAGGATGGTTGAATGCTGTAACGTTGTAACACAACAACATCAGTGATGCAATGGGAAGAAAATGTCTCTCAATCTGCTTTTATTAAACAAGCGTACCTTTGGGCATGCGGTAGCGGCATTCCTACTACTCGAGAAGTACGGTCTATTGCGATAGTTACGTGGCCTAAGCTTAAAAGGCGCTGACGACGTCTTTTCATGATTTCGATGCCTACGATATCTTGGTTATCGCGCATACAGAGGATTCCTTGCGAACAATACTTAAAACAGTAATATGAGTGTGAATGGACCTCACTGTGCAAGGGGATATCCATATTCTATGATCAAAGCTAAACAGGAACACAGTGATGTAAAGGAGGACACGGGTAACCTACTGAAACATACAATTTTATACAAATAACTCCTCCAAGACTGTTTACCAAGTAATATCTCCTCGTTGAACAAGTACGCCGAGTAGCCCCGCAAGTAAGGTGAGGAGAATCAGAAGAGCCGTCATCCAAGCTACAAAGATAAAAAGACTGAGTACCGAGGCGGAATAAAACTAAGTAAAATACTTACATTGGCCGAAGCTGCTTGGGACTGCGATGACTCGAAGCGTGTTATCAGCACTTGCACTGGCAAGGAGCGTTCCGCCTGGGTTAAATCGCAGCGCAGTTGGAGGAAATTCGTGTGCCCGGAGAATCGCGAGTAGTGGCTGGAATTTAACGGCGACATGAGTTTAGCGTCCAGTCAAAAACCGGATGTGCTCACAGCAAGTGTCTGAGCATCCAAAATGCCTACGCTTAGGTCGGACGATCCAAACGCTAACAAGTCACCACTTTGACTTTACACATAATCATCAGACTGACCATCCCACAGACCTCAATATGACCAGACGCACCTAACATCGAATACCGTGATGGGCCGCGTTGCAGCCTTGCTCATCCGCGCAACCTTCCATTCTACCGTAGCTCCGTCTTTCTCCCGAGCACCAAGCCCTGTAATGTCCCACCGAACCACCCATGCACGACGGTCTTTCGAGCTCCCTCCTGTGGTATTTAGTACGCTCCACGCTATGTTCGGATGCGTAGGTGACCAGCGGGTGGCGCGGAAGGCTGAGTTGGGTCGCGACGATGGGATTGGGAGCGTTTTGATGAGGTTTAAGCTCAAGGGGGCAGTAGAAGGTGACATCTTGGAGGGCTCCGAAGGAGGAGCGAAGACATAAAGGTTTGTGGTACTTGTCACGACCAACTAGAGATGGGGAAATGTTAGTCTGGGGTTGGGATACAAAGAGAATAAAAGAGGAGACGTACATAACCATCGACAGAAAAGTCAGCGTCGAATAGCTCGCCGGAGGGAATAGTGAACGGCTCCGACTGTCGGTCAAGTTTGGGGTACGAGACTATTGTAATCTTAGGAGATGTTAGTACACGCACCCAACATTCAGTCCAAGAGTCAACCATTGGTTTACCTGATTGAATGGTTTGCCATCCGAGGATCCGGCGGCAAGTACTGTGCCATCTTTTGACAAGGCTGTCACTTTCTGCACCACAAATTAGCACTTCAACAAGTAGAAGTCTAGATTCAGATACGTGCCTGGAACGCTTCTGAGTTTGTCTCCTTGACCAACTGGGTTGAGCTTTCGAATTTGATGCTGAAACGAACGCGTGGTGAGCGCTAGTAACGCGGTAATCGTCGGCGACTGTACTCACAGTGGCTTCATGTCCTCCTTCATCTCTATAGAGAATGCTCGGCAGTGAGGGTTAACACCAGCCTCAACCTTCTCCATTGAACCATTGATTCCACATATCACAGTGTTTCCCTAGATACGAAAGTCAGAGTGTAAGCTTGACACGTATATCCGTGTACACGCACCCGGTAATCGACAGCCATACTCATAGGTGCGTCCTCATCCTTCTCAAGCTCCAGCTCGGTGGCCAATTCAAGCGCGCCAGCCCCGTCGACATCGTATAACCTCTGCAACTCAAATAAGCCGTGACGTATGAGAAGAAAGACTTCGCCACCCACTAGTTTGTTCTTAATCCCCGAACGAGTTGCTCCGCCACCACCACCTAGAAGAAGCTTCTCATTGTTTATGAAGCCAAGTGAGTAGACGGGGAAGGCCTGGAGAGTATGTAGCGCGTGCTGAGTGCGCATAGCGGTGGGTGGATGGAAGACTGTGAAGATCACGTGCTGGTGTCCCAGGCTAAGATTGCAGCCTGAACCTAGCCACCATGGCGCTCGACTGGTGGGCGGCCCTCGTACCTACCAAGGCGACAACAGACACATTCATCGGAGTCGTGGTCGCAGTGTGCGGGAACGTGCTAATTTCTTTTGCTCTCAACTGCCAGAAACTCGCTCATCGCCGGATCGAAGCTGCATACAACAAGGAGCACGGACTTGACGACGAGGGGGAACTCGAGTCGTATGGAGCAACAGATTCAGCACTTCGAGCCATCGCTGCATCTCCGGTAGATGTAATCCCTTCACCTGGGCGCTCTCAGTCGCTTCCCATCGCAACTCCTGGCTCTCGTTCGCCCGCAGCACTAGCTCGACAAGCTGTCCCGTTTGTTGTCCAGGACTCACCTGTCGGTAGCCTGGACTCTCGTACAGGTCATCGTTCTCAAACTCACCATGGCGTTCGCTCACACTCACCTATTCCGGAGGCGAGAGAGAACAGCAACAGCACCTCTACTTCGCGTGGTGAACCCGCAGTTGATGGGGATCTAGAGGCGGCGGCCGAGGTCAAATCCGTGGTTGGTGTTGATGAATCTGCGTATCTTCATTCCAAGCTATGGTACGCAGTCTCATTTGTTTGGCTATAACGTCGAATTTAATATTATCCTTCAAGGTGGATGGGATTCGCCCTTATGAATGTTGGTGAAGTAGGCAACTTTCTGTCCTATGCATACGCCCCTGCCTCGCTAGTTGCTCCCCTCGGTGCAGTACGTCCCACCCATGCCCACATATGGTTGAGTTCTCACCCATTCCTAGGTGGCTTTGATCTCGAACTGTTTCTTTGCCCCGCTCATCTTACATGAACGATTCCGGACGCAGGATATTCTCGGAATCGGGCTTGCCATCCTTGGCGCTGTTACTGTCGTCTATGCCTCCCAATCATCTTCCGCTCGTCTTGACCCGGATGCACTCATCTACGCGCTCACTCGGATCCCGTTCCTGATCTGGGCCGCCCTTAATGTTGCCGCGATAATCTTCCTTAGTATATTGAGCAGGCACAGGGGAAGATTCGAACGTGCTGGGTGGGTGAGTGGTGATAGGTGGGCGTTGGTCGACGTGGGACTGTGCGCGCTATTCGGTGAGCAGCCATGTAGGAGCCTAGTGGAGGAGATCTGACCAGAAGCTACGTCACAGGAGGGTTCACAGTACTATCAACCAAAGCTGTAAGCTCTCTATTGAGCACCGAATGGGCGCAAGTCTTCACAGAGTGGATATTCTACCCCTCAATACTAGTACGTAAATAATGCGAGGCATGCGCGGAATGTCCCATTAATAGACATCATAGGTCCTCGCGCTCACTGGAGTCGGACAAATACGTCATCTGAACCGAGCTCTGCAACACCACGAGTCCAGAGTGCGTTCCCCTTTCCCTGTTTAGTCCACACATCTCACGGCCTTTTATAGGTGGTCATTCCCACCCAATTCGTGCTATTTAATTTGACAGCTATCGTGGGCTCCGCAATTCTGTACCGCGACTTTGATAAAATCAACTTCCATAGGTTCCTTACCTTTTTCTATGGGTGTATGACTACGTTCTTCGGTGCGCCTCTTATCTCTCTTACACACACGCACTCCTACTCACCTTCAATTTTAGGAGTCTACCTCCTGACCCGCTCATCACCTCGCCCTTCCCCTCCTCCCACTTCACCGTCATCCCCCGTTCACCGCACCCCAACTCAAGCAACCCCCCTTCTCCTAAGATCACCACCACACACTCGCTCGTCCTCTCTGGCTGCAAAACATCGAAGCCTCACCCGCCGCTCATCGACGACAAGCCTAAATATCGTTGGCCTAAGTCCGGGGCCATACCTGTTGTTGGCAACGCCCGGTGCGAGTCCAGGAGTCGTTGCTGTACCTGTGAGGGACGGAGACGAGAGAGAGAGGGAGAGAGAAAGAAATGATGAGAGGAGGGCGAGGAGTCGGAGCCGGAGCACTGTAAGGGGTACGGGGAAGTGAACCTAGGAAGTGGTTAAGGCTGCCGAGCGTTGGCGTTTTGCGCGTTTTGTTTCTTGCGACGAACTTGATCCTCCGGTACGATATTTATAAGCAAAAGTCTGCGCGCCGCAGATTAGTGCATATATGTTCTTCTAGTATAGTACTACTCTATAGCCTTTATTAGTTGAGGATGACGTTATATAAAGCTTGTTTGTTGGAATGTACTTGAGCCCGATCCCGATGGTCCCAGAGAGGTTACAAAAACATATGGTGCGTATAGCTCGAGGGATTGGTTAGGCGGGCATGCTTGCCCAATGAGGGTTAAGGGTATGCGAGATCCGGCCCACGCCTCCGAGTTGAGCTGAAATCAAGAATCGATTGGCCCTCATGAATCTGAGCCGTGCCAGCTCATATGCTAGACCAATGTCTCCATTCCTGTGGGCGATAGAAGCAAACCGGTTATAGGTTGTGCAGAAACTACAGGAAGGCTAAAGGGTGACTGGAAAACGCAAAACCACGTAGCGCTTCTCGTATATCTCTTTGCACGAATCTATGCGTGCGTTTTATCTTCTTCCTTGTAAATACTTTTTACACGAAAAAGGATTATGTCTCTTGTTTTTCTCTCCACCCCACTTCCGTAATAAACACCCCCAAATTAGAACTCCGCCAACCTCCATCCCCTGCCCCTATCCCAACCAAGCAAAAAAAGAAATCCACCTATGTCCCGATCCACTCCTTCCCAAAGCCCGATAATGCATCGTACCAATTCGTTATGGAAAACGTCATCGGCAGCGTCGATCCAAACTTAAGTAAACTTTATACTATGGCTCTGCATCTGAGGTGTGAACGCGTTGAATGTCAGTTTCAGGTGGGGCAAAAGAAGCATGTGGGGTGGGGCGGTGGTGCCTATTTCTCCACCTCTCTCGTTGTCTATTCGTCGTGTGCCTGGTCTAGGCTCCACTTTGGCGACCGCCTGTACCTACGGCACGCCGCCCCGCACCCGCCGGCAATAGGGGAAATTTGGTGGTCGGGAGAGGTAGGGAAAGAGAAATGACGTACTGTGATCTCTCCACCTCGGTAGCTACCTCGCTTTTTCTTATTCTTTTCTTTTCTGAAGCCTGCGCCTCGGGTGACGATGAGGTCGCGTGAGGCACGCTCGCCGTAGTCGTTATTGGTGCCGCCCTAGTTATCAAGAACGTTAGTTCGGAGTCCAAATGTGCAGAAGGGAAATAACAGTTGATGAGACCGAGTCAGGAAATTACCCTTGCGGAGGCAAGAGAAAGGGGTCCAGGGCAGAATAGGGGCGAAATGAAAGCCAAACGAGATAGAGGCAGGGCATACCTTGCTATCGAATCTGTTGTCCATCAACCTCGGGTCGGCATAAACCACTTCCTCTGCCTTGATGCGTGAGAATGGAACGACAGGTTTGCGCGGGCCCTTGTTCTTTCCATTCTTGGTAGGTACGGCAGCGGGCTCCTCGGTAGTAGTTGCGACAGTTGTGCTCGTGGTGAGAGTGACACTGTCTGATGTAGTAGCGATGGTTTTGGTCTTGGTCTTGGTGGTCGTTACTGGGACAGGAGGGGCAGTCGGAGAGACTTTGCGCTTTTTGTGTGGGGGTGCGTCTGAATCGGATTCGGATTCAGAGCTAGAATCTGAACTGGAGCTGGAGTCTGAGGAGGAATCGCTAGAAGACGAGGAGGAAGCTTTGGAGGCGGCCTTTACGGGTGACTTTGCCTTTGGCTTGTCCTCTTCATCCGAGTTTGAACCGCTGGAGCTAGAACCCGAGCTGGAGCTAGAGCTCGAATCGGATTCAGAGTCGGAGCTGGATTCCGATTCTGAGCTCGAGGACGACGAAGAGGAAGCGGGTGCCTTGCGCTTCAGGTCGGGTTTTGCTATTGGTACATGTGGGTGAGCGTACAGGCGGGTATAAGTCCCGAACGTACCTGCCGTTGTAGCTTTGGACCCATTCACTGCCGGAGCTGCCGGTGTGGGCTTTGCAACAGCAGCCACAGGCGCCTCGTCTTCGCTCGACTCATCGTCATCACTGGAGCTAGACTCTTCACCCGAACTAGAATTATGATCTACATGAAACAAGTCGGTTAGCGAGGAATTACCGCAAAAGGTGCAGAGAACTCACCCGCAGTTCCGCTGCTAGGCACAGAACAGGATAAATTGTTGATGAATGACAGAGGATAGACGGGATTAATTAGACGCACACGTCATTTGGTCCCGACAAGAGCGCGAGCAGTGATCCTTGGGCTACGGGCGGGGCGGCATCGAGATCGACGACGGTGAGCGCAGCCTTTTTGACGGCGGCGGCAGCCTTGGTGTGGCCCTGTTCGAGGAGAAAGGCATGCACAGTGGCATAGGCGGCTACTAGGGTCAGCGAGTGGCTTTTCCGAGTCGGAGAACTTACTTTGGAGGGACATGGCAGAAAGCAAAAGATTTGTTTTAGTGCCGTGTTTGCGTCACATCACGTGTGCGCTGATACATAACGAAGCCGCACCCATCCGCCACGACCACGCCCCGGGACACACCCACAGACGACGTCCATACACCAACCAACGACGTCCACAATGTCCCTCGCAGCTCTTCCACCCCATACACCCCATGCGGTGTCTTCAAAGCCTCCGCCCGTCTTCGAGTTCACGAAACGAAAGAAGTGGGCAGATATTCTCATCTCCGAGCTCTCAGGCTCTGTTCTCCTCATCCTCAATCCCGCCGCAAATCTCCTCTGGGCAAGTCCCGCCATTTCCGAGCTCCTCGGCTGGCGCGATGATGAGCTGCTCGAGCGGCCTATCAGAGACATTCTACATGGTCTGTCTCATTTCTGGAATCGAAGTTTATTGTACTGATCGGTTTGACTATAGACGACGATGCTGCGCCCTTTGCCGAACATCTCAAGCATGCGGTAAATAGTCGCACAGAATTGTTTGCATATGCTCGTCTTCGTTCCAAGTTTGCTTCCCCCCGAAGTGGCTCGCCCGGTCGCTCGCCCACTGACCCGTCTCATTCCGGTCCATCCAACCCTCCCGCGAGCCTCGGCACCACCACTCCGCTGTTCGAGCTGCGTGGTCATGCAATCTACTCCAAGACCGCAAGTTCTGCTGGTGCCGAATCTGGCCCCAGTTCCAGCTCCAGCTCCACCCGCGAACCAAACCCGAATGCCGACCCAGAGTCCTCGTGTTTCGTCATCATGGCCCGCCCTTATCCAAGCCGCAACACCGCCATGTGCGCCATCCACTCCTGTTTTGTTGCTCGTTGGCTAACGTAAGCTTCCTCCATGCGCTCTCAGGCTCGACTCGTTCCTCGAACTCAAGATCGAAAATGAGCGCTTGCGCCAGCAGCTGTTGAACCTTCGTACATCAGGCGCACCCGCCTCTCCTACTCTCGCCTCGCCGACGTATCCGATCGGTCAGATCTCGACCGCATCCGACACGCCCCTCGTCCAGCCTTCGTCTTCACTTGCTTCACCCGTGTATCCCACTACAAACTTAGGTGCGCTGAGTTTGGGTGCGCGTCTTATTCGCACGAGTCATTATTTGCTTGATTTAACGTACATCAATAGGAGGCACTGGTGCTTCGGGTGACGCCGACGCGGCGTTCCAACCGCACACAATTCACGCTATGCCGCAGCCCCCGGCCGCGACCAACGTATATTATCCCACACAGAATCGCTTCAGCGGTGGCCCGTACGACGGTGGGTTCGCCTCTACGTCGTTTGGCGCCGGACCGAGCGCAGGCCCGAGCGGTGCTGCCACCTCGGCCAGGCGAGGCTCTATCGCGGAAGAGGTGACTGCTGAACCCGCCGAGGGCACACGGTCCAGGAAAAAGGCAAGCGCTGCAATTTTGTGTTTATCATCGACGCGAGCTGACCATCCGAATGTCGTTACAGCCGAAAAAGATGCACGCGGCGCAGGAGCAATATGTATGCGTTACTTGCGGTCGGACCGACAGCCCCGAATGGCGCAAGGTTCGTCTTTCATGTTTCTATCCGCATAACACATGCTCAATAATTATGTGACTCTCTGGTCATCCGGTGCATCTTTGCTATCGGATTCTCCGCCTTTCGCTTGTCCATTGCCCTTTGTGATTTTGTACATCCTGACATTCGAACCTGATCCCTACCTTACCTATCTCGCCAACCCATCTCGCCACCACGCCCGTCACACCTACGCCGCCTCGTTGCAATTCGGGTTGGATGGATGCAGGGCCCGTTGGGAGCAAAGACCCTCTGCAACGCGTGCGGGCTGCGCTGGGCCAAACGCAACACCAAACGCAAGACCGACGAGTTTGGTGGAGCCGAGGGGGGAGGAGGATAGATGCTTTATGAGGCGGGGTGGGACGCGGGAAGCAGAGATGGATGGCGCGGTAGAGGACAGTGAGGGTGGGAAGGAGAGAGTGAGGATCGGCCGGGGAAAGTGCGGTGGTTACGGAGGGGAAGGATCTTTGCGGCCAATTGGCAGGACTGTGGGGAAGGCCGGTAGGGAATGCCGGTGGCGGGATGAGGCTGCGGCGGCCTTCTACCGAGCCAGAGGGGAAAGAGACGCGCACGACGATGTGCGGGACACGTGCGCAGTCTGGACTTGCAACGGCGGTGGGGGCTCAACTCCTGTCGTCCACTGTCGACCGGTGTTGGACATCTTCGCGGGCTAGGTTTGGATCGGTTGATCAGCTGCGCTGCACGTCTTGCCTCGTGCCGCTCATTTCGCTTGGGGTTTTATTTTCATTTACTCGACCCTGCTCTCCGTCTTCTTCGTTTTATTATCTTTTCAGTTCTTTTATCGATTACCATGTAGCTCATATCGTTTCTTCTTACGCACGCTTTCAATTTGCTCCACATATGTTCCTAGTCTTTTCCGGTGTCTCGTTCTTGCTCTTCTCTTTATCTTCTCCGCATCGACAATCTCGTTTCGTCCCCTTCCCCACTTTTCTCATTTTCTTCCAACCCACACACCCCGCCGCGCTGCAGCACAACCCAAAACCGTACTCCGATCCCGATCCGTATCGTACGACCCTCGCTTGTCTCCGGCCGGCCCCAACCAAGTCCACCTCCTCGCTCACTCGCAACCTCGGACCGATTTGGGCCTCCCCTCCCTCTTCGTTCCACCCGTTTGCCCTATTCCCCACCCCGTTTCTCGCCTGTCTCGACCGTTCTGATTTCTGAGTTTCGTTGAATGTTGATATGATGTCATGATGTTCTGATGTTCTGGATGACCTGTTTCTCGTTTGTGCGGTTTGGTTGTAGAGGTTTTAATTTAGTTTTTGTGTCGTGTGAAGGTATGTGCGTTGAGTACGTGAGAGGAGTGACAAGATGATTGGGACTGTACCTCGAACCCTCGAGCATATGATCCCCGTGCAGGATATAACACGGCCGCTTGCGCACCCTCAAATCGCTCCCAGTCCTCTGATAAACTCCATCTCGCATTCAATACGCTCCTCACCGTCCTCTCGTACACAGACGACTTCAGGAAGGACATGTCTCCCTTTGGGCCGAATCACCAACCTCCCACTATCTCGATTACTCTCCTGTTGTAGACGAAGGATAAACCGATTGTCCCACAACACGTTCAAGGTCCCGCTCGCACGTGCCCCCGCATCCAGGTCGATAACGAGTGTGTGAAGTGTTTGTGCAGAGGGAGGTTGTCGACTGACTAGCCATGCTGGGCGGTCTTGGTCTTCGCGCGGGGTTGATTGGATAGGGGCGGGGGTAGATAAGAAGCGGAATGAGCCGTTGGGTAAAAGACAAACGGGCGTCCAGAGGACTTGTGCACCAGCTGTAAACGGCCGAGGCTCAACCTTGACGCGGTCGCTGGAATCATGCGCGACACCCCAGACGCGCTGAAGAATCTGATGAACGCTCGTGCGCCTGCGCCCCGCTTCGGATTCGGGCGACCCCCACGGATGCGGAGACACGTATCGTAAAATCCTATGGACTAGTGCGCTTTGGGTTTGGGCGTCCTCAGGGAGAGTATGAGCGTGTGGAGCAATGAGCAGCGTGGAGGGTGGTGAAGGATGGGTGTGAGTGGATAGGTAGGTCGTCACTGTGGGTTATTGAGTCACAACCATCGTCAGTATGACGAGACGGTTGGAGAGGTGGTACGTGCGAACCTTCGTCATCCGTTTCCCGCACGCGCTGTGTCATTCGTTGGACATATGCGCGCATACACTCCACATCCGAGAGAGAGGGTGGGAGGCGAAGTGGAGTGGGAGTTGCTTTTGCGAGCGAATAGACGTGTTGGATTGCACCTGGTATGTCAAGGTGACAACTGTCATTTGTCTTGCTCTTTGCATTAGAATCGAATTTGGAGGCCGGAGGATTAAACGGAGGCGTTGAAGTGAGGGAATTAGACGCAGGTGAGTCACATGGCGTAGTTTGCGATAAAGTAGACAAGGCATGTCGAACGGCATTGCGAACTGTCAAGTCAGGCATAAAGTTCGTCACATCCTGTTCGCATTCCAATCCATTCACTTCGCACGTCGCTAGTATACGTTCCTACAACACATTTAATTAATCTCCCACAAAACAAATGAAATAATGAAACGAAGATGAAATACCTTGGACACACTCAACAACGGCCGACACACCCACGTCCTCATCCCTCTCAATGCGTCATCTCCCACACCCATGCCCGTACCGCCCAACCCAACACCCATGCCCCACCGTCGTACAGCTCTCATCCCGCCCATTCCGTACGCACCTGTTCCGCGCGTGGCGCGCATTATGACAGTCTCCAGTTGGTCATCCGCATGATGCGCGAACATAACCGTAGCGCTTTCTGCCCCTATCTCCGCTTCCTTTTGGTCCGCCGGTTCGCGAAATGCGTCTCTCTCCAGCGGTTCGCTAGTAGCCCAAATGCCGCGCCAGAGAGCTCGATATCTCGCGTCCCGCGCGGCTTCCTCGATGGGACCTCCGCGGGGTGGACGGACGCCGAGGCCCCATTCGGCCGGGAGGATCGTATTCGGGACGCCTAGAGATACGGAACGGTGGTGTGTGCGGAGGGCCGAGGCACGAGACGTAGGCTGAAGGGAATGGTCGATCGTGAGTGATCGGAGGGATGGACGGGAGCCGGTGGTGTGATGGGAGAAATGGTTTTGGAGGAGGTAGAGCAGGCAGAAGGAGTCGGGCCCGCCGGAAAGTGCTACGACTGAGTTAGGGGTAAGTAGGAGCCTCGGGTGGTGAGAGAGGAGATGGACCTGTGGATTTACCCCATCCGGTGGGTGGTTTGCAAGATGCGAGGAGGCGGGTGAACTCGGTTGCGGATATCGCAGACATGGCTTAGACGACGAAAAGGAGTTTTAATTCGAGGTATAGTTGAGTTTCCCATCGGAGGCGATCCCGAGTGGGTTTATCCCAGTGCGAGAGGTAGCATGCTCGTCATGGGCGGATGCAAGGATAAAGTTGGATTTGCAATTAATTTGGAGCGTTATCTACTTGATGCCTGAGCTCGACAGCTCTCAGATAACGAGACTCCGAGTCTCGACTTTTGGATGATCCATGTCCCGGGTACGAGCAGCTCGACGTAGAATGAGGCTGAGTGTTGAGTGCGGAAACAAAGTGATACGGTGCGGGACCGCAGTCGGAGCTTGATGTGGTCCGTACGTCATATATGACGGAGATAATGGGGCGGTGGGTGTGACGCTCGTGGGCCAGCGATCTTACGCCTGAATGCGCCGTCTACCTCAGTACGATTAGCATAGGATTGGTCTTATGTCCCAATCGGGGGGATACATGCTGTGGCCTGTAAACTGCGGACTTGTCCGAGTGTCCCCGAGTCGTGCCCCGAGTCCGAGTGTTACGCAGCCTAGCAGAGCCCGCAAGCCCAACGGCTAGCAAGCCTCATTTGGGCCAGCTGCGGCCAAGGCGACTTGGCCTCGGTGCTCTGGCAGTATTCTGATTGGCAGCATCGACAGCCATTAGTGATTGCCAATGCGTCAGCTCAGGGGCTAGCATAGCCGGACCACCTGCTGACGTGAGCCGGATACGCCACGTAACGGAGGCAAATTCACGCAAAAGGGTCGCTGGTGCAAAGTTGGACTCCAAACCGCCATGGCTCGACGCGCCCTTATCGCAGCACTTAGTGTGCTTGGCTTATTCCTCATCGGCACTGTCGTCGTCCTCTCCTCTGTCTCCATCTTCCTCTCCATCCCCACCAGTTCCTACATCTACGAGTCTGAGGTCCCTGCCGAAGCATGGACTGGCAACTTAACCGACGCTCCAGTCAAGGAGCAAATCCCGCGAATTATCCACCAGACATGGAAGACGGAGACTTTGCCTGACCGCTGGCAGCCTGTGTCCAAGACATGCCGTGACCTTATGCCTGACTAGTGAGTGCGCTGTGTTTACCATCCCGGATAGTGCTGACCGACCGCAGCGAGTATGTGCTCTGGACCGACAAAAAATCCGACGATTTTATCGCCGAGCACTATCCATGGTACTTGCCTACCTTCCGAGGCTACAAGTATCCCATCCAACGCGCAGACGCCATTCGCTATTTCGTGCTCCATCACTATGGCGGCGTCTATCTTGACCTTGATGTTGGCTGCCGTCGTCGCCTCGACCCACTCCTCACCTACCCCATCGTTTTGCCCCGAACGATCCCTGTTGGTGTCAGCAACGATCTCATGTTCGCCGCCAAGGCTCACCCTTTCATGGCCCAAACCATCCATGCCCTGATGCCATTCGACATCAACTACATCATCAATTACCCGACCGTCATGTTCTCCACCGGCCCCATGTTCCTCTCCGCCCAGATCTCCCTTTTCACGTCCCGCAACCCCGCTCAAGCTTCCGACGTCCGCGTGTTGTCTAAGCCTCTGTACGGCAAGAACGCTAAGCCAGAAGAGGCCCCACACGCCTTTTTCACCCACCATTATGGCTCCTCATGGCACGCTGATGACGCGGGCTTCATCACTTTCCTCGGCCGACACGGCCGTCTCCTCATGTTCATTGGACTCGGCCTCCTGTTGTTCGGTCTTTACCGTCTCGTTCGTCCGGGCGCCCCTGGTTCACCTGCGCGCCGCCGAGCCGGAGGGTACACACTTATCCTTCCGCGCGTAGTCGAAGATTCGCAAGGACGCACGATTCTCGACCTTGGGTTGTTCACCGTCCCGATGCCAGCGGGCGTTCCCCTCTCACCAACATCGCATGACCTCCCCATGACACCCCTCTCCCGACGATCTCGCGCCCCAGGCGTCCTCTTCTTCCTCCCAGCAATCCTCCAACCCCGCAGCCGCCGAAACTCCGGCGCAGACCTCTCATCCTCGGGCATCCGCACACCCGTCCCCGAGAAACGAGAAGACCTCGAATCCGCAGGTCTCGTCGCACCTGGACTCGGGCTCGGGCTCGGAATGGGCGTTGCGTCAGGATCGAGTTCGAGGAGATCGTTGGATTCGCGGTCGAGGTCGAGACCTGCTACGCCCGAACCTGCGCCACCACCATATCGAGGAAGCGCGAGTGCGGGATTGGAGACGCCGAGTGGGAGTGCGAGGTGGAGTGCTGCTGGGGGAGAGTGGGCGCCTTGGTCGCCTGCTGTCGACCGATAGCATTTTCATGTGGGATTGGTTTTATTGGTATGTTATTATGATAAAACCCGTGGTGGTTGTCAGGCTACGGGTACGCGGTAGAGACTTTTTGGATTTTGGAGGGTTGGAGGTTCTTTTTAGTTTAACGTATAATAACATAACACACTATTTTGTATATGGTCGTGGTGCATTATAACACATCTGCTATCATCGATTTCTTTTTTGGATAAGCGTGCTTGGATGACGAACACGTGGGTTATATTTAGGAAGAGGACCCTGTTTGAAGCCTGTGAGCTAATTAATTAAATTCACGTGGAGGTAGTATAATCTTGTGTGTAATATCCCTCTTGTCAGCGATAAGTGAGTTTGAGACACTCGATGCTACAGTTTTCTTCAAGTTAGGAGATGCGGTCATTGCCAAAATTGTATTATACAAACGTATGCATAGAAGAAACAGAAACAGATCGAAACCGAGACCCCAAGAGAGCGCATGTGGTATATATATACGTGTACTGAATATCAGACATCTATGCACACCCTATCGGCCGATTTGTTACGCAGGAGTAGCTCGTTGAAGTCGGCCGGCGACGACGCCTGAACGCCAGACGAGCGCGCACATTGCAAGTGCTGTCGCGGCGTATGTTATGGATGGACCGACTGTCCAGTATGCGAAGCAAGCTACACACGCAACCAAATCTCGTTAGTTATCTGGTCGTAGAGAGGGGTAGGAGAGAGAGGGACGTACCAAGAAGTGGCCCGATAGCACGTCCGAGTTGACCTGAAGAGCGGAATTCGCCGAGTGCGCGGCCGAGAGGGATACCTTCTGGGTTGATGACCGTGATGTTGTCGCCCGGATTTGGCGGAGCAGGAGCGGGGACATCGAGAGAGGCGGGGGTGGAGCGGCCCCTAACTGCGCTGTGCGAAACTTTGCCCTTGGGGCGAGGTTTTGATGGGCCGTTGCGGACTTTAACAGTTGGGCTTGTCGGGGAGGTGACTACCTCGGGTTCGTCTACCACCACACCAGTCTTCTCATCACCGCCAAGGACAGCCTTGTTCGTCGACTCGTCATCACACTGCAACGAAGCGAGCGCGGTCAAACTCGTAACGACCGTCGCACTCGTAAACGCCAACAACGCAGCAGCAGCATGCAACAATCCCACCGCAGTCCGCACATCCGACCGCGCCACCTTCTTCCCAAGCACGAGGTGCGGGATGAATGAGAGGATGATGAGCGCAAGAGCGCATGTCGTCATTCCGCGACGGACGAATGCGGGTTCGCCGATGGTGCGTGTTGCGCGCCGGACGTAGCCGCCTTGGAGGAGGGCGGAGAAAATCCCGATGAGGCCGAGGAGACGCCCGTTTTGGGTGTTGTTCCAGTCGAGGACTGCGGGTGTATGTGTGTGAGTTTTGTGTAAGCGATAAAGAAAGGAGGAAGCTTACGGTCAAAGGTGAGGAAGGTGAGTGTGAACTCGACGCCAGAGAAGAGGCTGAGGAAGGAGAAGTGCAGACGTCCGAGCTCTTTGAGAAGGAGCTTGCGTTCACCCAAGGACAGGGGTCTGTATCGGCCTCGTTCGGCTTCGGCGTCCTCGTGCACCAGAGTCGTGCCACGCGTTTCTGGCAAGAACGCAGCGAGGAAAGCTGTCTCGACGAGCAAGAGGACGAGCGTGAGGATAGCAGGGGTCGCGTAGATGTTCATGTCGCGCGTGAAAGAGAGGGGGAAGGGGTGGGTGGAGAAGTAGGCACCGATGGGAGGACCGATGGTGAAGCAGATGGAGAAGGCGATGCCGACAAACATGAGTGAGGCGGAGCGGCGGCCGCGGGGGGAGATGTCGGAGAGGATGGCGCTGGAGGGATGTTAGATGGGTGTAGGAGTTAGGGTAGATGCGCTTACATTGAGAGCTGAACGTTTCCTTCGCTGATGCCGCCTATGGCGCGGGCGAGCATGAATGACGCAAAGGAGGTCGATTGGATCCAGCTAGGATGTGTCAGTACGACCGGGAAGACATAGAAGGAGTCGGACTTACACAATGGCGGATAGGATGTTCCCAATCATGCTAACAAGCAAGACCCGCTTCCTGCCATACTTGTCGGATAGACTTCCTATGTAGGGTGATATGAAAAACTGTAGGGAGCTGGAAGGAGAATGAGTACCCAGAAACCCACTGAGACGTGTATGCATACCTGAACAGCGACCCCATAAGCCCCTACACGTCGACATGAGTATAAGCGCTAATCCGAAATGAGACAAGAGACGCACCCCCAATAGCACTACATCCCACTTTCGCTGTACCGCGCGTGGCGCAACACGTCCTCTCAAATGAGATATCCGTTCGAGGATAGCGGCCAAAGGCCCGCCAGCTGCTTCTCGACGTGTGTACCAGTCAATTAGACGTGGAAATAGCGGAAGTGGGATGGTGAAAGCTGTCATGCATACGTCTGTCAGTGGCTGTCGGGACAAACGAGTAGCGTAGTACGCACCGAAGAGATCGAGAATGAGAGCAAAGATAACAACTCGCTGAATCCACTTTCCTTCAGCTCGTTCCATGTCGTGTTTGTTTTGGGTGTGATGGTAGACTACTCAGCAAAGCTGACCTTTTTATAATCTTTACGGAATGCGTGGCGGATATTTGAAATTAATGCGCATCAGGGCTGTTCGTCGACGGGGGCTGGTCGGGAGCGTAGTTAACATCGGGTAGAGAATCAACCGATAGAAAATTCGTGGAACAATTAAAACCTTCTACAAGTTGCAGGTGCGCAGTTTTTGGATCAGTCATACCAGCGGTGGGGCAGTTGCTTGAGGCCTATTCAATAGCACCGTCACACGCTATTCCAGAAAGCAGATTGAAGAGCAGTGTCTTTGCAAGCAACAGAGTCCCGGCCCGACATCTACCATTTCACTTTCGAGCAGAACGTTCGTCTGTTGTTCAGCGGGTTTGAGATTTCAGTGCTTGTACGTGTTTGCATATGCTTGCAATCACTGACTCAGAAATCCCGTTGCAGGATTTTGGTAGGAAACCAACTGGTCAGAGTCCAGTGGCCCTCAGCGCTTAGCAAGATATACACAAGCACCCCCAAGGCCTCAAGCTAACCGATTTCGTTGTTCGCCACTTTGCTCGTTGTGCTTTGTCTGGGAACTAGCTTGCTATAATTTCTTCCACCTACGCACTACGAAAATCCTCCGACTTTGCTTGAACAACATCTCTG
>JANWGL010004283.1:0-11997 GCA_025200755.1 Ceratobasidium sp. C01 | reverse complement strand
GCCCCGGGCATAACTGTGAGTCGTGCACGGAGCTGACTAGTCAGATGAGCGAGGACGCAGAGAGGCGCGCGAACGAGATACTCACGACTCTGATTCCATCTCTCAGCCTGATCCAGTGGATGGACTGGTTGACCCCGAAGCATCTTGGGGTGCACTCGTATACTCTAAAGTGAAGGAGAACGGGCTTTAGTTTTTAAAATCTATATTTTGTTTGTGCAGTTGCGTAACGCGTGCACCACTCATGTCGCATTCCACCCACTTGTCATATATTCTACACCTATAATTGTAAAAGCAAAGATTTATACGTGGAAACACTGACCACCTGTATTCCTTGACTCGTGCTTGGCACACTTCACCCGTTCCCCGCCTCTTGGTTAATCAAGCTTAACCCAAATGCACAATAAATTAGATCAGTAGTACTCCCTCGGTACCACCTACTTTACTGTTGAGCGGCGCATCCGAAGATCAGGTGCGACGTGAGCTTACGGGCTGTTTCGAACTCCAGATAATACTGTTCTTGGCATCGTGACCCAGTAGGCACTATGGTCGATGTGCCGAAAGCTTGGATGTTTTCTTATAAACTTTCGAGTTGCTTCATTGGTGCCCCCAGCACGTTACATAGCAGTGAATGCCGACACTCCGCCTATCTTTCCATGAGACTGTGTTTGATGGGAGCGTGTTTGCCCCGAGTCTAGCGCATTTCAGACCTATCTTATAATAAATAATAAATAAAATTCCATTGCTTCAGCTCAGCTGTGTCCGGACGCGGCCTTAGGAATGTGTGTAAACTGAATAGTATATGTCACAAGCGCCAAGAAGGAGCACCACATCTTCGAACACACAAGTGCTCAACCCCAAATAGCACCTAACACTTGATCTAATCTACGCATACATCCCGTTCAAACACATTGATACTCAATCCGAGCCAAAGAAAAAAAAAGTGCTGAAATAGAGATTATTTATACCCTTCAGCTACTTGTTCCCGTATTTTCCCCTCTCAGCAGAACTGAAAAGTTATGCACGTCAGTTCGAACCGACCTAATCTGCATGTCAAGAGGTGACTCACAAACATGCCCACACCCTACAGCTGTTTCACCGGGTCCTCATTAGCCTCTAGCCTTTTCCTCCCGTGGAGCGCGGGTTTGGATCCGTTGCTACTAGGTCCCGTACTCCTGGAGCTATTTAACGTCGTCGACCAGATGACCTGGCAAGTTAAGCAAATCCGAGGGCATTGCAAGAGAGCAGATTCGGTAATTTAAGACATATTTACTGGTTGAAATATCCGAGTACTGTGGTACTTTTGCATGGATACCGTTCATGCTCCCGCCCTCTCATTTATGTATCAAGTTCGCTAATTTATGGATTGCTCCGCTCGCACATTAGCCTCTCTGTATTGGGAGGCATTGCGAAATGCACAATCTTATAGTCTACCACCGTATACACATGTAGTTGAAGAGCAGAGAATCCATTTAGTTGGATCTATAGCAAGTCCTGAGCGCCTCCTTAGTTGTGACTAGAGGTGCCTGGCTTTACACCTGTGATGATTCAGCACTCAATTCATTGGTTAGGTAGTTTAGGGTGCCAGTCAAGGAAGGATATAATTTTTGCCATCCTCTCAGGTAAGTAGTTCGAACTCAACTGACGGCCACGGGCTATTAAAAAAACCAAACACGTATTTGCTGCCATATCAACTTATCATACACACGCACGTCCCCCTACACTATTACAGGCATCGGGTGATTACCTAGGGAGGCCCAATGAATGTCAACTGTTGGAAGGTTATATCAGCCAAATCTCCCCTATTATAGAAAGACGTACCATTGTTTTCAATTCGGCCGCTGTGATCCGCTTTTCTGCTTCGTACCTCCAGCATCGAAGAAAGGCAGCAACCATAGCAGTTGCCCTAGCTGACATTGGTTTCTCCAGAAGCTCAGGGACGTCCGGGGTACGCCTCTCTTGGGACACCGCAATGATGACTGCGGGACCACACTTGATCTCAGAGAACGGGATGCGGCCTGTGAGTATTTCCTGGACAGATGGTTTAGGAATAATTGAATGAACAGAAGATCATACCCACTAGCATTGCCTATAACAAATATTTAATCAACTTGTCCCTTGGTTTAGGGGAGCTGCTAATGCTTACCATTCCCACCGCGTACACGTCCGTCTCCCGACACCGTACTCCTTCGTCCGTAAACAGCTCGGGCGCCTGAGCAATATGAATCGGTACAGAATAGCGCGTGCGTGTATCCACGGCTCACCATCCACCTTGCCGTCCCTCCGCCGGGATCGGTTTCGGAAAATCGCATGGATTGTTCGCACATGATCGCAAGCCCGAAATCGGTCAGCCTAACGTGCCCATCTCCGTCGATAAGAACATTATCCTGGACATTAATGTAAGTGGATTAAAAGACCTAACAAGACGACCTACGCCTTTAATGTCTCCATGAATCTGTGGTACAATGTCGGCATCAGCCTAGCAACGGTGCTCGAATCAGAAAACCCACAATGTCTCGTCCTGGGCTATGCAAGTATGCGACTGCGTCTACCAGCTGTGCGCACTTGAGTCATAAGCTAATGATAAGTCCGGTGCCACCGCGCAAATATCAGGCAGACCCACTAGAGCATAACGATCGATATTTGGCCACCTGTTGACTACAGACTTAACGTTGCCGGATTCCATCCAGGGCGAGACCATTGAGAGGCTGCCATGAACCTCTGCGAGTCCAAACAACTTGAGGATGTTTGGGTGGTCCAACTTCGACCAAGTGTCAAGCTCACGGGCAGTACGCTGAAATATGCTGTTAAGAGACTGGAAGGAAAACGTTAGGCCGACAAGTGTACCTTGAGCTCTTTATTGCCGCTTTCAGGTTGGTGGCGAAGGCGCTTCACAGCCACTTGAAATCCATTCTCCAAAGTCACTCGATAGATGTCTGCCAGCCCGCCGTGTGCGACTGGTGGATCGGTTATGCCATGAGCTCTTTCCAACTCCGAAGTCAGGATTCGCACTGTTGCAATGTCGCGGAAGTAGGCTGTGATATGTTCGGGAGGCTACCAGTCATCGTCAGCCAGTTATAAATTCTGCAAAGATATTTACTCACAGTGTTAGAAGATATCCTAAACGTAATTGATAGCCATGGGTGTCGTTCGAAGAACTATCACAGCGAGATCTGAGCGGTGTGGAAAGACCCGAAAGTTCACTCAGGAAAACTCACACGCTAATGACCCGTTTATAGTGTTATTCATTATTTGGTTAGTCTTGCCGCTGTGCTCACCTAACATTTAAAAGAATGTAAAAGGTCGGGTAAACTGATTGTAACGGGAATAGGAAGAATTATACCTCCTACGAAACCGTGCTATCATGAGCAACGAAGCCTCGAAAGCATCAGCTACTCACGATCTAAAATAGAACCCCCCCCAAGTCGTCATTCAGTTATGTATAGGCCGCAAACCACTTGCCTCCTGGGGAATGAATTAGTCTGAACGTGAGCCAGAATTGATAAAGTCACTGGAAGGATGTTTCACGTACATACTAATAATTCAGCGAAGCAGGTTAGGTTCAATAAGCTTGCCAAAGAGCACACACCGACCGGCTAAGCGGATCAATTGCATGTAAATTCTAAGTAATTACGTAGACGTAATGACTCACTAGCTATTGCGGAGACGCTGTCAATTTCCATGACATAGGTAGATGTGGTCAAACTCACCACCTAATTATGAAGATCGGTAAGTTTCAACGGGGATATAACGATGGGTCTTAAAGGACTGCAAGGCTGGGTGACGAAGTGTCATAACTTACAGGCTAAGTAAACGTGAAAGCGTGCCGCAAGAGAGAGGGCGGGAGGGGTCAGCAACGGCATGGGTATCTGTTTATATACACACTGACAGCCTGCGACGACATGAAGTGGTAGGTAAGTGGCGAAGATTAAATGAAAGAAATCGACCATCAAACTCACAGTCTAGGACAACGCAAAGTAGCAAGGAATAAGCAAGCGTCCAAGATATATTAACCCACAAATTTACAGCCTAGGACAGCACGGGGTGAAGGATATGAGCGAGCGTTGACCAAGGTACACCGACCTAAAAACTCACAAGCTAGAACAACGCACGTTGGCGGAGCATGAGCGAACGCTGACCAAAACACACCGACTACGACTCACCCACTGAGACGATCCCGAGTGGCGGAGGGTGAGCAAGCGTTAGCAAGAGGCACATAGATTAGAAAACTCACACCCTGGGACGACGCGGAGTGGCGGGAATGAGCTAGCGTTAACTGAAACACGCCGACCCACAAACTCACAAGCTAGGACGACGCAGGTCGGCAGAGCATGAGCGAGCGTCAAATAATGTATATCGACCAAAACACTCACACCCTGGGACGGCGCAGAGCAGCACGAATCAGGTAAGCACCAGCTGAAATAAATAAGCCTACCAACTCACAGCCTAGGGGGACGCAGAAGGTGAGCGCTGGCTGAAGTATAGGGATTAACGGCTCACCCGCTAGAACCACGTAGAGCAACAGGAAATCAGCGAGCGCTAGCTGGTACACGTTAACCCAAACCCACAGCCTGAGACAATGCAGAGTTGCAGGAAATCAGCGAGCGTCGGCTGAAATACATTGACTGGGAACTCACTCGCTAGAACCACGCGGAGTGATAGGAAATCAGCGAGTGTCGACTGAAATACACCAGCTCACAATCGTACCAGCTAAGACAATACAGTGTGGCCAGAAATCAGCGAGCATTGCCTGAGATAGACGGACCTAAGAGCTTACACCCTGGAACGACGCAAGGCGACGAGATGAGCAGGCGCTGAATAGGTAAGTCTGGCGAGAGACTTACATTCTGCAGCAAAGAGAAGCGGAAGGAGATCAACTAGCCTCAGTTGAGCGACATTGATTGATAAACATACATACTAGGTAACGGGACGGTCAACGTTGAATGATCATCATTATCATTCAGAAACAACTAATGCACATACAGGCTAGTGTCAAGTCACAAATTAGTCCTGATTAGCAAATCAGTGTATTAAGTCATGCTGCTGTGCCTACGATCTAATCTCATTGTCAGAAAAAACGGAACTTATCAAGTGGTACTTGATCTAACGTACTTTGGACTGTGTATGTCCCGAGACTGGGAATCTAGTTTGCCATCCTTTCAATTCGAGAAATTACACACCCACTATCGGAGGTATATACACAAAGCTCATAAGCGTTTGCGCGCTGATGCAATTCCTCCCCACTTACAACCTAGATGTCAATGAGGTTAGTAACTAATCTCCCCGAAGAGGGGGGCGCTTACATATTCTTTCAACAGCTCTCGAACCTTCGGCTTTAGTCGTGTTAGGTTCAATATACCATAGGGTTTCTATAAATTTGCATACTCGATCTTTTACCTCTACATGATTCTAATCGGATCTAGGTTAACAATGACTACAAGTGCGCCAGGCGCCTCGCTATGCTAGCTCACCTCCTAATCCATCATAGTTTCCACAATCAGTCAACTAGTTATTGATCCAAGCAAGTTCGACTTACCGCGAGCTGTCCGATATCCCAATCTTTGTAGATTGACATGGTTATTATATCTCCGAGGTGGTGGTAGTCAGATCTAACCCTACACATCTTCTTGATTCATCACGTGCACGGATGCATGGCTGAGGCTAAATTGGCAACGGCAAGCCATGCTACACGACCTAGGGACTCTGGCTGCAAGCGGCGACCCACGTGTGAAAGGACTTGAGTTCAACGAGTCTCCTTCTTAGACTAGCATCTCATACTGACCCCCCACCAAGATTCGGGCTGCTCCGACCTTCAGGCTACACTATAGGGCGGAGAATACAATGGGCTAATGAGTGGATTTCAGACCAAATGACCTCACAGCGACTATGCGCATATTATCGACCCTCAGTGACTGCTATGCGTTCTGGGGATTATTTCAAACATACTTTGTTAGGTAACCAATGCTCTGTTGATTGCAGTTGGAGTGCTACGAAGCATTAGTTTCGGCAATGTACCTATCCCCCCCCACAACTTACGATCAGAGACGCACGACTTTCAAAGAAGGAGTTATGCACGCAGAAATGACTGTATGCTAGTACTTTCCGCCTAATCGAGTGCCTGAAATGGTGGCCAAAATGCGTGGTTTTCGTGAGGGTGTATGCATGTCAAAAGTACTGCCACACCCTCCCCAGCAGAACTGCGATTTCAGGCTGTTGACTCTCTCAAATTCTTAGATATTTGGCACGGGGCTTTTTTAAAAATTATTATACGGATGTATCCATAAATTAATTTACACAGGAACTCGTATGTCGATAAAAGCGCGAGTATTACAGTATTATTTCCATGTAAAAACCTGTATCTTAACCCAATAGTTTATGCCAACAAGCCAGATGGCCATTATGAGACGAATTGGCAGTAAGGAATATAAATTATATATTGCCTGAATACAGTGGCAGAGTCAAGGACCAAGAAGTTGAGCGCCTCAGCGGCGCGTGAGCGTTGACGAAGAGAACCGGGGCAAAACATAGATGGCATATGAGTGATGACTGCACGAGTGGGCCGGCCGTTGGCCCTACGGGTAAATTCAGCACGTGAACCGCAGCGTGTGGAAGTTCATACGCTTCAGATAAACGTAGTACTGAAAATAAACCCTAAGAATATGTAGCAGGGAAGAGTTCAGTTGGGGGTCTGTAGCGGGCTGATAAGGGGAAACGACCTACCCCAGTCTTTGGCCTGCGATTGCGCCATGAAACCGGGCTGACGCTGTAAGTGATTTGTAGTTTATGAGCTTGAATACACGCAAAGTTGATCGTGAGATACTTACCCGTGTTCCAGCAAGCTAAAATGCTGGTTTGAGATGAGTACTATGCTGAGTCCATCAGGAGTAGCCCGTCACATAGTGACCATGGAAAGGCAGAGACAAAGAAGTACGAGCGAGTTGAACAATGGCGAGGATAAATCAAGTGACGGCGGCAGAAGACGCGGGGTGGGGGCAGTGGAGGTGTGGAGAGGAGGTTGGATGTTGGTGCCAATGTTGATGTTGAGTGCAACTTTGTTTTTTCCCTTTCGTTTGTGTGCACGGGCCACAGAAATCTTATTTATTTTGCATACCTGTGTCTACAATTACCTTATAACATTCCGAAACTATTTTGCAAGTCTTAATTCGTATATAAGTGCGCATTTATTCGAGTTCTGTGATCTCGTGCAACAATCGCTCAATAATACGCGTATTCTCGCGCTTTTATCGGTCTACGAGTTCCTGTGTTACGTGAGGGGCGGATTTAAGTCACGTATTTTGCATTTCTTTTACAACTACCGCCACTTCGGGGACCTGGGTCACTCACTTGATACGACAAGCGTAAATCGAGGGCAAGAATTTTTGTGCATAAGACGCAGGAGCGGAGTATTGTAGACTATACAGCTATATAAGACGCGACAGGGAGCTAGATTCAAATGACCTTTATCCGTCACTTCAGAGTATATGAGTGCACCCCAAGGTGCTTTGGGCTCAGCCAAGCCATCCACTGAATCTGAATCAGAGATGGGACCCGATTTGCGAGTATAGCATTTGCACGCCCTTCCGCATCCCTGCTCATCTGGCCCATGAACTCCGTGCAGAGTTCGCAGTTATGTTCAAGACCAAATTCAGTATCAGGGTCGGGCTGGTGGAGGAAGGAAATGAGCTGGGTAGTGGTGGCTGGATTCCACAGTTGTGGCTCTTCCTCTGCTGTGGGTTCGGCGGGAGCTAGGGTCCTAACGAGCTGTTGGGACTCGGCGAGGGGAATAGCCTGTTGCCACTCGATAACTTCGGGAGCAGGAAGACCACGCCTATGAAATAGCCTGTGCGCTAAGACGATCGAGGAGGGCGCAAAATATAGCTCCACGCGCAATGATTGAAGGCTTTCAAGTGGTGCAAGTCTTTTAGCTAATAAGTGCTGTGCGATAAACCGTTAAATCAAGTACAAATGAGTAGATTGAAATGATTACGTACTGCATACTCTTCGGTATTGTCAATCGAAATGTATGAGTCGTGGTCGAAAGGGAAGGACATCCAGAAATCGCATGGATTCATGCGGGTGAACATCGTACACCGCGAAAGCCTAAGGTGCTCGAGAGACGCGCAATGCTCTTTAACGGTCGTAATAAGGTTCACGTCAGGACCGTGCGCGTTTATAACTTCTAGACGACGTAGAGAAAGGGGAAAGGCAGTCACTAAGTTTCGATATGCAAATTGATGATTAGCGTCTTGTACTACGTCGCCATGTGCATCAATCGATACTGCATAGAGCTGTGGGAAGTTCAATAGCACCCGCTCGTGTTCGAGAGTAAGTGCTTCGACACTAATTCTGAGCTCTCTGAGCCGGAAAGTGGACCGTTAGTAGGAAGAACAATCCTTGTGACAAGTAAGTACCTTATTATAGTAGCACTACGCAGCAGTATTTCCCAGTCCTCAAACTCTTTGACGGTTACCAATTGTATCCAACGTGTGTATCCCATCCTGTGGAGGTCCATAGAAGCATACATGAACCCAGAGATATCCTCCCAGGGCGGTTTCGCGGATAGGAGTTCCTCGTGGCCGGCAGAGTCTAGTTTTGGTGGCTGTAGCTCAAAGAGGAAGTCTGCGACCCTCTCAATGAGCTTGACAGACAAACAAAAGGGTGAAGATCTCGCGCTCGCGGTGCCGGCTGGGGACGAATGTTCGCCAGGCTTGGGGGGGTTTGGGGAGAGTATCTTGATGGTACAGCGCCAAATGAGTGCCGCGATGACACAAAAGAACCCCTTCAGCATGACCGGAAGATCAATGAAAAGCTTTCCTAGACCGTGATGTGGCATTATCTCGTTAAGAGGAAGCTGGGTAGGAGATGAGGGCGGGAGGGCGGTGGAGGAGTGGGGAATGCAACGTATGTCCTATAGCGGTATGGAGGACGAGTACAGGAGAGGAGAGAGAGGGGGACCACGTGACCCAGACAGTACCACTAGTTCAACAGGCAGACGTTTTCTATCGCTATGAGCTTCTGCATATGCCGTGCTGCACAGGGACGGCACGTGATCATATGAGCTTATTGCCAAAATACGCAGCTAATCCATATTGGGAAAGCCTTTTGTGCACCTGAAAGAGCGAATCGGTTGTTAGTTCGCAAATACGATGACTCAGCGGGCTCTACCGTATTCACCTTCTTCGAACGAGCAGTACATCGACTCAGGATTGAATTGGAACGTATGGCGTTCCCTATCCCCTCGCGAGTCCATCATCCGGTAAGAATCTTTCGGGAAATTTTCAGGCATACTGAGAGCACGAGCACGCACCATTTCGATCCATACATCAACGCGCGTGAATGACCCAGAAAATATGCAAAGGCTAAGACATAGCGCCGGTCTCTCCTCAAAGAAGCCAAGTTAGGCGGAAGATATGCGTTAGGGTCCAGATAATATGAGATTTCTGGGAATGGGGGGTGGCGGTTACGGGGCAGGCCTACGCTTTGGCACCAGGTGGGAGTTGGACGCGGTAGTACTGACCGAAGATTTTGGTGGTAGCCTGACTAGTGAGATTTGACTGGCGTTGAGAATGGTTAAATGGATGTGGGTGAGATGAATGAATGATGACGCGGTGTTGCACTGGGACGTCGTTGGGTCTGATTCAGGATTGAACTAGTCTTTTGGCACTGGGCGTTTGACCGGAATTGTTGCGGGTTCCTCCTTTAAACCTGAAAGACGTATACCGGGAAAGAGCTGAGGGGCAGGATTACGTTAGTACAATATCGGTTGCATCGTCGCCCCAGCCTTCGTCACCCTCAATCTCAGCAGGAACATCTTTCCTTGCGCGTCGGCGATTTCCAGATTGAGGCTCCTCGAAGGTTTCTTGACGGTGAGCTGGTATCTATGAAACAACCGTTTTATTAAAAAGTAAAATTGAGTTGACGAGAAGGACTTAGGTTGCGCTAGTTATTGCAGATTCAGGTAAGGTAATCTACGAGAGTATAAGTTTCACATACGGTGTCTGGTGGATTGGCAAGGGAAATCTCCGTTAATTTAGCAAAGAAAAGGGACTGACTGGTGTCTCCCTTCAAGCACCTTCTGTAATGCAGCCTGTCTCTCCTCGCCCGCCTCGTTCGGGATCCCCGCGGTTAGGCTCAGTTTACCCAGTTGCGACTCCGGGCCCGGTGCCTCCAACCCCTCATCCCGTCATACTGATACAAAGTCGCCCCTTTACGTTCCCTTTTAATTATCTCGATCACAGATATTGGACGCGGGACATCATTCATCGCAGGCGAGCTTCGCTTGTTGCCGCCGTCCTCCCGAGCAATAGGCTTTGCAGGCAAAATATGCAAGGCGAATGGTTGTGTTAGTTATCCTCGTTCTAACCTCAGCGCAGAGCATTATCAACAAAAGATTATATTAGAATATAGCCCTCAATCGAGTAGACGGACAGACCTTGAGGAACCCCGGTGTGGGAGTTACCAGTGCAATTACCTTTCCGTGAGTCGTAACCCGTACAGAATGAGAGCCAGGTTCATCTTTTGTAGTAGTGCCAGAGTAGTAGGTTCCTTGTTTTAGTGCGGCTCAAGAGCCACCGTCGCACATGACCTTCTGTTTCCTTGAATACTATTTATAAACCGCTGCAACAGCTAGGAAAGCGCGGTGTGAATTAGGTAAAGGACGAACGCAGTATCGTAAGAAAAACAAGGAATCGATGTGGCACAGATGGAGAAAGTTCGCCCGCTCAACACGTGACCTTCTGGACTTCGCGTTCCGACCAGCGCAGCCCAATCGAGCTTCATGACAGTACGATCTTGCAACGCTCTCATTCCCCTCCACGCAAGGACCTCTATAGGAGAACTCGCGCGCGCAGACGACCTACAGTACATTCATATGGCTCTCCCGACCGACCTCCCTAAGCCGATCAGCTGTTATTCTCCGCTCTTCGCGAACGGGCAAAACGACATGTACTCCTCTGCGCCGGCTGTCTTTGGTTTCGCATTATCTCCTTCTCATTTCGTCGCGGGAATTATGACGGCTCTCAGCATAGCATTCTCAATAGTCTCGACCTTGCTCCACCTACCCCTCTCCTCGTAGTGGATGCACCCCCTTAAACAACGCCTGGCGCATCGGGCTCGCTCCAACGTCCCAAATCTTGCACTCTTTTTGCATCACAGTTGACAATATCGAGCCCAACTTGTGCCTTTCAAGAATGTTCTACGTACTCGGCCTCGCCCTTGACCTTGGCCTCGTGAATCCAACACCCTTCTATTCCCCACACAACCCACCTCGTCCAGGAGAAGCGTTGGATTGCGCAGTCTCACCCCAATGTCAACCCACCCTAATGCCTAACCTAACCCACATACCACTGGGGCGCTTCACTACCGGTTCCCAACATTACCCGAGCAGTACCTGCTCTATCCCCTTTCCTTTCTCTGCCCCGGTCCGGACGCGATGTTGGAGCTACCCCTAACGCTCGCAATAATTGTGCAAGCTGTGCAAGGCCATGGGTGGACTACCGTCCCCGCAGAGTGCACTGCGGACTTTTACTGGGAGGTGTCTTTTACCACTCTGGCGGCCAAGTGTTACACTGCTTTCGAGGCGACCAGAGTCATTCGCTACAATTCACCCCACAATCCCCAAATAATTCGCACTCAATAGTTGCCCATTTCCGAACATCGAAGTGCCAAGTGAAGTCCACCATGTGGATGTTTGACTCGGTCGGGGTACTCTAAGCGAATCAATCGCACATCGTGAGTTGTCCCGGGGTGACTCGACACGGTCCCCGTCTGGACTTGTACTCATCCCATTCACCTCCGCCCCCGCTATGGTTCACCTCGACACAGCGGCCACTTCGCTGTGATGTATTTTACACAAATTTTATCACCCCATTTAATCCACAATCATCATTTGCCCGATTTTTCTCTTTTGAACCACAAATTTCGTTTGTCATGTCCCGCCAGTCGGCGACAGTTTGGCGACGCGCACGGTTCGGCATCCTTCGTAGGGCTCCTGCGGATTCG
>JANWGL010004282.1:0-26735 GCA_025200755.1 Ceratobasidium sp. C01 | reverse complement strand
GTCGGGCAATCTAGCACGTCAAGGGGCACTTACGATATCTTTGTTGTCCCCCATTCGGAAGTCATCCGCCATCACCTGTTGCTCATACCTGTGCGATTGCTATATTCAGTAACACCGAACGAGACGAAGAAAGAAAAGCCACGTACTGCTTGATGTCGTACCGATCGAGACGACCTTTCTTGACCTTTCTAAAGTCCCAAGCGATGACGAAGTTTCCGGTAGACGTTACGATGAATTGTTCCTCAGCATCAGGGCCCGAATTAAATCTGCGACACGTTAATTTGTGACATGAACGAAAAATCGCAACGGTTCATCGACTTACCTAGCTGGGGTGAACGACACATGCCCACCCATATACCCGAGGTGCTCGGGCCGGAGTTGCAACCGTTTGGGCATTGGTTTCGCATTGGCTGGGAAACTCCTGTCGAATCCTAGGCTACCAGCATATCGGCCCTCGCCAATCAACGTGTCGATGAGCAAGAGGTATGTTCGGCAAGTGGCAACCACGTAGCGCCCGTCAGCTGTCACGTCGACTCCGATCACTGGATCGCCCAGAGCAGGCAAAGCAGTTTTGGCATTCTTCCCAATGGAGTCAAATAGCCGAATATCGCCCTTTTCGGACGCGACGGCGAGGTGGCCTTTGTCCGTTGTCGTTACGCTGGAGAATGCCGCTTTGGTCGCGTACTGCTTGTATTCGCTGTCCACGAGTTTGTTGCCGCTCACCCGGGGGTCGATCCGGAATAACGCGTTGTGTGAAGTTCCAACCAAGGTTTGCCCAGGCGTCATTTGTGCAAACTTGGAGTCGGGCGCCATCGAGTTGACCTCGATATGGTCACTAACCTTCCATTCTTCGACAACTTTTCCGGTTTCGATGTCCATTTGATAGAGCGAATTAGGGTTCTGCTCATTCATCAAAACTAATGTGGCGTCCTGTTGGTGCAGCATCATCTATGGTTTACGGGCACCAATCAGTTGCTAAATTGACCAATAAACACTCTAGCTAATGTGCGTACCTTTTTGGGAGCAAATTGTTTCCCCTGTGGCGTGAGGACCTTGCTTATGGTGGCTGCATACTCCAGTTGGTCGTCTTCGGTTTTCCTGAAAACTCCAATATTCTTTCCTCGAGCGATGTAAGACAGACCGTTCTTGTAACCGTTCGCCAAAAGCTTATTTTTGCCACTGGCATCGGGCATCCGTGCGGCACCGTGCTCGTCCTCGGATCCGTCATCGTCCTCACTGTTTTCCTCTGGAATGACGATCGGCATCAACGATCGTGACAGCTAGAGGTTCGCTCACCTTCAACCGTACTCAGCTCATCCTCCACGTCTTCCTCCTCATCAGATGCATCCTGCATTTCCGTGTCTTGGTCGTAGTTGTAGGAATCGATCGCATATTGTTGCTCGTCTGCCTATGAATAAAACTCAGCCCGCAACACGCTCACACTTACCCTGGTCATTACATACTTTGGCTTTTGCCCATGATACCTTATTCGTAGACTCCCACACGCACCGCACATATTCGGTTTGGAACCGCTGAAAGGCGCCCACGTCCGGGAAGCGAAAACACCACGACGAGGGCATTCCTTCTTGGGATAGATGGCTCCAAGTAAACGACAGTAGATTCTAAGGATTCAATGTCAAACAAAACCAGTTAAACCTCAGTAAATCCGCCACTTACCTTGGACCAACGTCCATTGAGATCCGCCGTGATAGGGTGAGCCAACCAATATGTTTCGCCTTCAATCGCAGTTAGATAGTCTGTTAAATCCGAGATAAGTGTTCACGTTGCAAGAGCGTGCAAGTAAACCTTACATTCAAATTCGTCATTCTCGATAATGTATGCCTTTATCGGCGCCTGGAACGCAAACTGTTCGACGGGCTCCGTTTCCCACAAATACAGTTGCGCCTCCTCCTCTGCCACCGATGGCCGGTCGCTCACTTGGGAGGATTGCGATTCAGCTTCAGGAGGAGGTGCCTTGGCTGTGACAGCTGGTTTGGCGGGCTTTGGTGGCGAAGCCGGTTCAGGAGACGCTGCGGTGACTTTCTTGCCTTTGCCTTTAGGCGTTGCCGCAGCCGGCTTGCGCGGAGGCGGGGGCTTGTATGCCATTTCCGCGAGTTCTGTCTCAGTAGCTGACTCTGAGCTGTGCAGATGCTTTCGCTCATAGATCGCTTTCAATACGGAGGTTTCGAAAAACGCAACCGTTGGGGCATTGGAACCGAGAGCCACGAACTCGAAAAAGTCGCCTTCATCACCATCAATGTCAGCCCACTGGAAAGAGGGCGTGGCTTCAAAGGTGCTTGAGCGGAACTGAATGGCTAGATCGAGTAGGAAGATTCGCTCATCCTCCGCTAGGAAGTGTTTAAGAATTTCGTCCAACCACAGAAAGAGAAGATAGCGTACATTCATCGTCCTCTTCGAGAGTAGGCTCATCACCGTCGGCATATACTTTAGTGACAACCAAGTGGAAGTGGTATTCTGTCGCAGTCCGACGGACGGTGATCATTGCGTCATTGAATCTGAAGGTCGGGTTAGGGGAATTCATAACCCATACATACTAGAGCAACTAACATGCATTCTCGCGAGCCCTTGATACTATTGGGTCGAACTAAATAAAGCTGCCCTGTGGGTATCTGGGCGAGTTCGGATGCGGTGGGGTCGCCTACCAGCCATAATGGTCAGTAAATACAACAATGGCAATAGTTTGAAACCTACTCCAAACCCTTGAAAACACTATTGAAAGGTAGTTCTTCGACTTAGTTTCAATAATAAATCCAGCGAGCATATAATACTTACAAGACTTCAACATGAACATCTTATCCAGACGCGTGCAAGGAGACGCGCTTGTGGCGATGGTAGAGCACAAGTTAAATTGGGGTCACGTGAGATGCTGGGGTTAATTAATTATCGTTGGACAAATTCTGTTGAAACTTTTGCAAGAACGAAAACAAATATAGTTAATTGACAAAACCAGTTTAACAAAGAGATGATAGCCTCTTAGGAAGCTGGGTGTTGAAGCCATTGAGTGAAAGAGTAGGTGGCTAAGTGGCTGCTTGCACATGCTTGGGGACGCGTGCGAAATGCAATTAGATTCCCACAAAAATCGAGCCCATCCCCAACGCTGATAGGTTATCCTCAACGTCGAGATTAGGCACTTATTTCCCACCCAGTCATGTCTGCCGCGCGTTCAGCCCTCAGTCGTTTCGCTCCGGCGCTCAATAATGCCTCGCGTCTTCGGAACCCAGCGGCCCGCCTTCCCGCCGCCTCGCGCGTACTTCAGCAACGAAGGTGGGCGAGCAGCGGAGAGCAAAACACGGTGAGATTGGATTTGTTAAGATTGTATGTGTAGTCAAGCTGATTGTAATCCAACAGATGACGGTTCGTGAAGCCCTAAATGCGGCGATGGAGGAGGAGATGCTACGAGACGAGACTGTATTTGTGATGGGTGAGGAGGTCGCGCGTTATAATGGAGCATACAAGGTCGGTTTCTACGCTACTGACGAATTTGGGGGTCAATTAACTTTTTTGTAGGTCACAAAAGGCCTACTCGATAAGTTTGGCGAGAAGCGCGTCATCGACACTCCGATCACAGAGATGGGCTTTGCTGGTTTAGCTATCGGCGCTGGTCTTGCTGGTCTGAGGCCCATGTAAGAGCATCTGCTTCATCACATGCGCGACTACTCACTGATATACCATCCCTCAGTTGCGAGTTCATGACATGGAACTTTGCCATGCAGGTTAGATCTACCAAGCAAAAGGTTCACTTTCAGTGGCTTATTGCGCTTTACTCTAGGCTATCGATCAAATCGTCAACTCTGGTGGAAAGACTTACTATATGTCCGGCGGCAACGTTCCATGCCCAGTCGTCTTCCGTGGCCCCAACGGAGCCGCTTCTGGTGTTGCTGCCCAACATTCGCAAGATTACGCTGCCTGGTATGGCTCTATCCCGGGTTTAAAAGTGGTCAGCCCTTGGAGTGCTGAGGACTGCAAAGGTCTCTTGAAGGTTAGTTTGACATTTATTGTTGCTATCTATTTCCAGATTTCTCATTGTGTTATCGTAGGCGGCAATCCGCGACCCCAACCCCGTTGTTTTCCTCGAGAATGAAATGCTTTACGGTGTTTCTTTCCCGATGTCCCAAGAGGCGATGTCTGAAGATTTCTTGCTTCCGATCGGGAAGTGCAAGGTTGAGAAGGAGGGTTCTGATGTCACTATCGTCGCACATAGTAAGATGGTCACCCACAGCTTGGAAGCTGCCGAGGCTTTGGCCAAGGAGGGGATTAAGGCCGAGGTCATCAACCTGCGGTCTATTCGTCCCCTCGATATCGAGACGATCATCAAATCCGTCAAGAAGACCAACCGGTAGGTAATATACCTGGTGTAGCATGACACCCTACTCACCCCAATCCGCAGCCTGTTGATCGTCGAAGGTGGCTTCCCCGCGTTTGGTGTTGGTTCTGAGATCTGCGCACAAATCGTCGAGAGCGAGGCGTTCAACTACCTTGACGCCCCTGTCGAGCGAGTTACCGGCGCCGATGTTCCGACTCCCGTGAGTCCATTTGTTTCTTGTATTTCTTTTGTCAATAACAACCTTCTATCAGTACGCGGCAAACCTTGAGGCCCTCGCCTTCCCCGATACTCCTCTCATCGTTAAGGTTGCGAAGCGTGCGCTCTACCGGACCAACTAAGCCTGTATGCTTTGGGTAGATGGTATACCTGTTCGAGTTGTGCTGTATTGGGGTTCGCTGCTTATGCTACACCGTTTATATTTGGTTATTATCCAAATCGCCATGAATTTCAGCTAAAAGTTCAGTCATTCAAATATGTATTCAAGCATCTCGATCTGGTATGTGACAAGCTATATGGCCGCGAGCCTAACCCTCACGGCATTTCCGTGCGCCTGAAGGCCCTCGCAGTCTGCTAGCGTAATTACTACAGGACCAAGATTCCGCAGCCCCTCTTTTGTGATCTCCTGTGATGTGATGTGCTTCTGAAATGACAACGTGTTGACGCCGCTGAACTGGCGAGCGTAACCGTTTGTAGGGAGCGTATGGTTGGTGCCGGACGCATAGTCACCGCAACTGTGGCTTGCATTGAGTATACATATTTAAACCAAAGTAGATATTCTCTTACCTCTCTGGAGTGAACGGCCCCACGAAGACACTGCCGGCGTTTTCAATACCCCGAAGCGCCTCCTGTGCGTGCTCGAGGTGAATGATGAGGTGTTCAGGCGCATAATCATTAGAAAACGCGATTGCTTCCGCGTCGTCCGCGACGCGCACGATTAAGCTTTTGCGTACTGATTCGCGCACAATATCCACCCGCTCCAGCGCATGGGCCTGCGAATCAACCTCACTTTCGATTTCGGCCACGCGCTCGTCCGTGAGATCCACTGCAACAAGCACAACTTGCGAGTCAATCCCATGCTCGGCCTGAGATAGTAGGTCTGCGGCCACAAAGGCAGGGTTGCCCGTCATGTCTGAAATCACCTGAGAGCCGCATTTCAGCCCCAGGAGCCTCTTGTATGCGTAACTCAAAAGAATTTTTAACTCACCAGTACTTCGGATGGCCCGGCTGGCATGTCGATCGATACAAGCGCGTCCGTATCGTTTTGGACTAACATCTTCGCGGCGGTTACCCATTGGTTTCCAGGGCCAAAGATCTTATCGACCTTGGGTACCGTCTCCGTGCCAAACGCCATTGCGGCCACTGCCTGCCCTCCTCCTGCTTTCAGGACGGCACTCGCGCCAACCAACTGAGCGACATACATCACCTCCGGGACGATGCTCCCATCGGGGCGCGGGGGCGTAGCGAGCACAATCTCCTTGCACCCTGCAACCTGGGCAGGGATACCCAGCATAAGCGCAGTGGACGGCAGCACCGCGGTCCCACCAGGAACGTACAGCCCGACTCGGGCGATCGGCTTTGCGAAACGCGTGCAAACGACCCCAGGCATCGTCTCGACGACAAGCGGGGCGCGCTCGGCCTGCGCAGCATGGAACTTGTAGATATTTGCATACGCCTGGTCGATTGCTTGCTTCACGTCGGGCTCAAGCTCCATCGACTCAGGCGCAAACGGCGGGGATATAACTGTCGTGGAGAGCTGTGCACGATCGAACTTGGCAGCAAAGTCGATGAGGGCCGCATCTCCTCTGACACGGACGTCGTCAACGATCGGCTTAACCTTGGCGATCATCTCGTCCGATTTCAGGACGGGGCGCTTGAGAAGTTGAGCGCGATCTGATCGAGAGCAGGAGCCTAGTTCCACAGTGCGCATACGAATGGGATCGGAGCTGCTCGCTGGGGGCTGAACATTTGGAGCGATAGGGTGAGTCGGAGCAGATTTGGCTACAGCCGGGGGGATGGCTGTTGTCTCTGGCTGATTCCATTGGGGTTTTGCGTTTCCTGGTCGCCTGGTAACTTTCTTGGCCTTCAAGTCGAGCGAGGCCTCTATGTCGACTATAGAAACACCCGCCTTGACGCATTTGGTCAGCGCAAAGTACAGCAGATCGGCCGCCTCGAATGCAATGTCTTCCTTGGACTCGGCGGCACAGAGCTCGTCCGCTTCCTCCATAATTTTTGAGCGTAGGAGCTTTGAATCCTCGAATAATCGGCGAGTGTAAGATCCCTGGGGTGCGTTCTGCAGGCGCTGTTGTAATGTCCTCTCTAACGCCGGGAGACCAGTCACCTCGCCAAAGCAGGTGGTAGTACCAAGGTGACAGAAGCCAGTTCCGTGCTGAACAACACTAAACTCTAGACTGTCTGAATCGCAATCGGCACGTAAGGATACAACCTCCTGCACTGCGCCGGAAGTCTCGCCCTTTCGCCATAGGCCGTGCTTTCGCGATTGATATACGCCCTTTCCAGTGCATATAGACTCGGTTATAGACTCCTTCGAAGAGTACACCAGCCCTAGACTTCGTCCACCGAGATTAAAAGCAGTGACGATGGTCGGGAACAGACCGTCTGTCCGATCGGAAGTCAACGGAGCGACAAATGCCTCGCCGATGTTAAGTTGTGTGGATGTTGTCGGGGAGAGCGTAAGTTGTGACGACGGGATAGTCAATGTTGCTCCGAGCTGCTTCAGCGCACGTATAGAAGCTGCGGAGGGCACAGTCTCGGCCGATGGGAGGACATAGAATGAGAGCCCCTTGAAGAAGCGCATCACAGACTCTAGCAAATCATTTTCGATCGTTGGGGTCTTCAAAAGGACGCCAGAAATGGTCGCTCGGACTTTGTCGGTCACAGCACTGACACTGCCTGCGTCAAGTAGGAGTACAAGTTTGTCGGCCGGAATAGAGCCAGCAAGCTCTTTGGCAAGCGATAAAGATACAACGACCTTGGACGCTCCGCCGTTGAGCCATGTTGCGATTTGATCAATGGAAGGCGGGGCCGAGGCATCGGGAAGGACGAAATATGTGCTGCCGGTCGCTAGAGAGTGTTTGGATTGAGCTGGAAGAAGGACAGGCCCACATCTGGTTGTCGCATTTATGAGATCTTCATCCCCAGAGTCCAGTAGAGGCAAAAATGTTGGAGCAGCCATGGTGGTCGAGTCAAGTATGAGCGCTTGGAAATTTGTTACGCATTTATATGCCCAGATATGCAAATTGGCGTAAACAATGCCCGCCCACACAAACTATCGTTGTCCGTGGGCGTCGTCAATCTGGACATACTACGCTGAACTATTTAACGCTTGAAGAGAATTTCGAAAGTTTAAAAGCGACATACTGCTCCTTTTGCCTAATACGATGATCGTTGCAAACTCACAGTCATTGTATTATGGAGGGTATGTATATACTTATTACGTGCACTATGCCGATCCAACGTGTCCATTTTTGACCAAATATTCTGCATGTTCCTGTTTGTGCGCCTTAATAGTCGAGTTTACCGATCGTCGCCAAATTGGGATGCCAATCTACGGAAATGTTAGAGTAATGTAAAAGCAGACAACAGGCACTTACCCAGGCAATCAGGCCCAAGACTGCATCGACCAGCAAGTTATGGTTGGGTGTGGCTCCCCTCGCGCTCACACGGAAGATAGAAGTTAAAATGTCGCCCGAGATGTGATGTTGGCCGAGTTGGACTCCTGAGGGACAAGTATAAGTCATAGCGTCTAGCTTCGGAATATGATACGGACCTCGGTACATCGCAGTAGCAGCCTGCTCTGGAGTAAGACCCTCATCGGTCTCCTCGATCTTTTTGGTTACCGCAGGCTTGAGCTTTTCCTCTTCCTCGTAGCCGGGCGTTTTCATGGTGCATGGGAAATACATCTGAACGGAAATATCATAAAGCTGACACTCGGATGCCAGGGCGTCTGCCAAAGCTGTGTTGATCCTGTGAGTTGGGTGCTACGTTGGCGCCACGTTTGAGACACGCTTACCTCGCAACGCGTGTTTACCAGGCGTGTAATTTGCCCATCCAACAAACGACATGTAGCTGAGAGTCGAGCCCACGAATACGATTTTACCAGCCACCTTGTCGTGAACCATTTTCTTTAGACCAGCCTGAAACAACCTCATCAGTGAAACATTCCCAAAAATTAAAATAGGCACATACGTGCGCAGAGTACGCCTGAATCCAGTACGCGTTATCCATCGCGTTACGCAGATCCTGGTCATCGTCATCGATGAAGAAGCGGGGCCGAGATGCACCAGCACACAGAAACATCCCATCAGGCGCTTTTCCTCCGAATGGTACGCATGCCGCCTCGAGTGCGGCTTTCGAGCCAGCGGCATCAATTAAGGAGTAAGAGTAGCTCTTAATGATTTGATTGGGTGACACCCTTGAGCTCTAAATTAAAAGCGTCAAAGAAGGTTCATAGGGAGGATGCGAAAAACTTGCCTCGAGTACAGCTATGGCTTTGTCCAGTTTTTCCTGGTTCCTCGCTACGATAGAGACGTGCGCGCCGTTTTTAACCAAGATAGTTGCGAACGCAAGTCCTAGACCAGTACTACCACCCGTAACATAACAGTGCTGAAAAACGCGTCAGAATATGTGACACTATTATCCTTGATACGTACCTTGTCCTTTGGGCTCCACTTCTGACTAAAAAGACCCATGGTAGAAACGACAGCAGCAAGAATAGCGATGAGAACAGGGTACAACAACGTCGTCAAGTCCAACATCCCCTCGAAGCCCGGACTGGTGATAGGAAAGCGTACAAACAGGGGATAGAACTGATGACGACTTAAGCGCCGAGTCTATTTCCCACAACAGGCCAAGCACAATTGCAAATAGTCCTTCTTGTGTTTAATTTTGGTTTCAATGCTGGTTGTTGACCTTACCTCCTCTCACAGGACTAGACTACTGCCAGATCGATCTCTAGGAGCCTTCTTAAAATTAATTAAATATAGGCTAATCTGGTTTCTTTTGTTACTGGCCCGGTACTTGCACTCTAATGAATGGCTCCGCGCACTCTGAGAAACCGTTGGCCCCAGCACACGACTCTGCGAACGAGCACTATCCTACTTCTCTCGTCCCCGAAGGAGAATCTAACTTGAGCAACGATGCTTCTCCATCATCTGATCTCGAGCGTCGAGGCTCGAACGTAACCTCCCCACCCCCTGTCGCGGCTACCGCTCCGCCTTCTCGCACTTATCACCCTCTTTCTTGGAATGTTGTCTCTCTACTGGCTTTCCCGGCGGTACTAGGAGCTCTAGCTCGGCTTGGGTTGCAATCTCTTGCTACTTACGACGGTCATACAGTGTTTGCGCTAGCCTGGGTGCAAGGAATGGGGTGTTTTATCATGGGTCTAGCAGTCGGAAAAAGAGAGTTGATTGCCCAATTGTACGTCACCTATTTGATCCACTGGAGTGCTCTTGTCAACTATGCTCGGTGAGGATAGCTACCCCCCACTATTTACTGCTATCACAACAGGTGCGACTTAAACATTCAACATGTCAGAACACAACATCTAACGGGTTTCTGACTCTAGGATTCTGCGGATCATTTACTACATTCTCCAGCTGGCAGCTTGGTGTCTTTGAAGGCTGGTCAAACGCAGGAAGCTTTCACCGAGGTTGGATTCGCGACGTAAGTTCACCCCTATATCTCAGCGCTTATTGAGTCATTTGATAACACCGTTAAAGGTTATGGATGGCCTTACCCAAACGGTAGTCACCCTCCTAGTTTCTTTGGGCGGCCTTAGCTTTGGCCTGCATATCTCCGCGGGAATTCCCATTCCCTCACCCAGCTTCAAACTTAATCCGACACTTGTCCAACTCATCTCCGTCCTCTCATTTCTCGCATACCTAGTCACGATCCCACTTTATTTCAAGCTCTCTCCAACGTTCAGAGTCAAGGCCACCTCGGCGCTATTATTTTCGTTCCCGGGCGCTCTGACTCGACATATCCTCGCAACATATCTAAATCCTCTCACGGCCGAACTTCCCCTCGGCACGTTGGCCGCAAACTCGCTCGGCACGGCACTTCTGGCCGCATTTCACGTTATCCAACGCACGCCCATATCAGCCGCCGCGTGTGTGACGTTACAAGGTTTGAGCGACGGGTATTGCGGGTGCTTAAGCACTGTAAGCAGTTTTGCGGTGGAGATAAGAGGTCTGAAAGGGAAGAGAGCTTGGCGATACTTCGGGATAAGTTACTTGATTGGACAGGGGCTCATGGTTGCTGTTGTTGGAGGACCCTGGTGGAGCGGAAGGATTAATGAACACTCGGTGTGCTCTGGTCCAAAGTAGACTCGGTGCCTCATTTGGGCTTTACAGATTCATTCTCAACAGACGTGCACCGCAATGTAAAACAGTTCTCTTTCTCACACGCGCCATTCGGGGAGGAATCGCGTATTTGGTGATCCATCATACGTAACATGCGCATATACCTCGCTTCACATCAAGGCGGTACAGACGTCAGACATGGCGGTGCGAGTCCTTCACCAAGAATTTCTCGAAACCGTCGCGTATGCAGTTCAGAATATTTATTATTCAGTGGTATATGAAAATACAGATAGTAATGAATATGATACGAATGAGATCCAGGCGAATTAGTGCGGAACGGGTCTAGATGAGACCAAAAGCTACAGTGTGAACAAAAGCGAGAGAGGGAGAGACGAGAAATGCGGCATAGGTGAGATGCAGCATAGGTATGATACATAGGAAAGAGGAGGAAAGCGGACTTAGTATGGGCGTCGCCCGGTGAAGCCGTCATAGTCTTGGAAGTCATAGTTGAATTGTGCGGTCTCGGGGCTGCCCAAGAAGAGAGACGCGGACCGTTGGTGGCGGTATGGCGTCGCTCGTGGCGCGTGCATCATATCCGCGTATCCGTACCCCTCTGGCACGTACGGCACCTCAGGGTAGGGCATACCTGTACACACATAATATATTCGCAATAAGTACACTGCCCGCAAACGAAGAGACAAGGAGCTTACGAACCAGGCTGGTTCACGTATGCACCATGCACGAGCATATCTCCGCCGTAGCCACAGTGGCCCCCGGTGCTGACGAATAGGTTGACATCGGGAGATGTGGGGGTGAGAGGCATGGGGTGGCATGGGGACAAGGGCGAAGGGGTGCTAGCTGAGTGGTGGGACCGCACGCTCAGATAACCACCTGATTGTGAGTAGGTCGGTGATTCGGGCTCCATCCGATACAGATGCGCTGAGGGGTCGGACAATGGGCTCGATGCCTCTGCTCGACGTACAAGTCAGTAAAGGTATGCGTAGCGGCCGTGGTCAGAGCATACCTGAGCCTGGGAGACGCGGAGAGTATTGTTCAATCAGATCGCTGAAGTCGAGGTAAGGTCGCTCGGGGGCGGGGCCACGGCCGCGAGGGACTGGGTACTCAGTGAGGTGGTGCTGAAGGGGAGAAAGTCAGACAAGAGTGGCAGTCAGGTGGAAGAAGCAAACTAACCTTGATGCGGTATTTGGTCTCCTTGAGAGCTTCGGGCTATAACCATAAACACTTAGTGCCTGAAATAGTAAAGTAGCTTCAGAGCACGCACCTTGCGCAGCCAGTCCGGTCGGTTGTGGTGAACACCGAGGCATTGAATGTTCAAGCGCAAGCAGTCAATACAGTCGGTGTCGCCCTCTTTGATCCCGTTGCATTTCTGGGGGGCTTGGTGGTCAGTATGGACGATATTGGATAGCACACTGTGGACGCCACTAACCTTTTGCCGGACGCGGCAGGTAATGCAGCCGCTCTTGTCGCGCATGAGAGCAGTGTCGGACTTGGTCCTCGAGACCGGTGAAGCCTTGGCGTATGGTGTGGAAGCAGGCATTGTATAAGTGGCGAGCTTGTTAGATGCAAGAGGGCTAGGTTGCAGTCGGCGAGGAATCGCGTTGAGGAGCAGTGGCTAGCCGAGGCGGGTGTAGACGGGAGGTGTTGTGGTATGGATGTGAGTCAAAGCGAGCTGGTATTATATGTACGGGAGCGCAGCGGCTGTGTCCCGACGATACGCAAGTTCGTGTTCTCTGAAGGAAAGATTGGAGGTTTGCGAAACTCGAAGCAGGTTAGGGATTGGCTGAGTAACGTGGATGGCTATTGGGCCTGGGTGCACGGCATGGCAAGTCATAGAGAGTCACGCCTGAGGAACGCTAGGAAAGATTGCCTTCGGTCCCATCGAATTCCCAAACAGGGGTGTTTGGCACAGGATTGGCGCGTGCATTTCACCACGAGTGACATGCCCGAACGGGCCAGGGAGAGGCATAGGGAAATCCGACGGGCATGGACACATATCCAGCAACAGTGCGTCACACAAGTTCTGCACGGAAATACTCGTAGCTAGCGCTCGTGTGTCACGGCGGTGTGGTCGCTCTGACCGAGCACTAATTTGATGTCGAAAACGGGCATATCGCGCGAACAAGTAACAAGCTGTCCTAGAGGCTGTGAATGTTGGGCGGGGCAGGAGGGCAACAGATTTTCCAAGAAAGGCGAGTTTTTCCAGCTAAAGAGCAACGAGGGAGGCGGGCGTGAAGAGAATTTTCCGTAGGAATATGTAGAAACTTGTCTTGATTGCATCGCCATAGCGGACACAAAGGGCGGTGCACGGCACCCTGCCGGGACCTCTTTTTGGATTTCTGTTCCGTATTCTGTTCATATTATGTAACGGGCGGTGCACAAATTTCCCTGCATATATTCGCCTTCCCGTCGGTGTGATATCGACGAACCGTCGTTCCACGCAGCTCTAGTTTGTTTTTTCCCAGCAAAGGAGCCAAATAGATTTTATAAACGGACAAACAATAGGTACTTTAATTCCTAAATCACACTTCCTCTAGAACCCCTTTACGATCCGCCGCATCCGTTGAGGCGAAGTGAAACCTCCAGACGATGTCTGTTCGATAAGCAGTGCATTAGTATAATAGTGGCGGGACTGGTTAGGCGGCAGCACGTACCCCACGAGGTCCAGAATGTGCCTTTGCTCCATTAACCTTGTGTTTCTTCCCAGACGATTTCAACGCCTTCCCTACATTCGATAAATGAACAGCTCAGCACCGCGAAATACGCCTCATGGAGTTTTCTATCATACCTGAAGCTGTGGCCGCTGCCCCCCGGGTGACAGTGACAGTAACTGGGTCCGTAGGGCATGGTGTGGATACGCTAGATGCGGTAGGAGCAACTGTGACGGTGATAGTGGGGGTTACGGCACATTGCGCGGCCGAAGTTGATGTGGAAAGTGCCACCGTCGAAGTTGCAGTTTCAGATACAGCACTTGAGGTCTCTGTGGCCGCAGCAGAGGTTGAAATCGATGTAGTCGATGCAACGCTCTTTGACGTAGAGGCGGAGATCGCAGCTGTCGTGGAGCCCGAAACTTCCGACGTCGCAGCGGCCGCGGAAGCAACAATAGAACTAGACGCAGCAGCTGCAGTGCTGACTACAACTGCAGACGAGCTCGCAGCAGTGCCTCCCGTCGAACCAGACACTACATAATCATTCCCAAACGGGTAATTAAGTAATCAGTAAAATGAACACCAAATGAACCACGACCAGCTTGAAAACCTACAGGCGATAGCGAAGCAGCTCCCAAATCCAGGAGGGTTGGTCACACGCAACAAGCAAGCATTCCCGGCAGATCCTCCAGTGCAAACCGTCCCGGCAGGGATAGCAATAGTCATAGGATTATCTGAGTCTGCGCCGCCGTCACTGATAGCGTAGAAAACCCGCTCATCAGTTCACTCGCTTATCGTTTGCACGCCCATCACAAAATACGCACCCAAAGTCCTTGGAGATAGTCACAGACTTAAAGTTGTTACCCGTTCCAGTTACATCAATCAATGCGGTTCCTACCGAACATCTATGGTTTCAGACAAAATAGCTCGTAAGCGTCATTGGTAAACAGTACTTACCAGGTCCTCCGCCGTCTGCACCAGCGTTCACCTGTCTCCAGTTCATAGAAATGGATCCAGACGCATCGGCGGTAGGTAATCCCGCTTTGATAGCGGCCTCAAGCTCAGTAGCCACATTAATTTCGCCCGCAGTGACACCACTTTGGAATAGCAGATTAAGCTCTAAACTAACTAAACAAGTAACAATGATGAGCTTACCGACCGCATCCTGTCGCCGCCCCGTTGATCACAGATGTAGGACCTTGGTTCCCGGCCTATTGTGTCCGCGACATATATCACTCGTTGAGTATATCGTCTTCCTGAAATAACAACCGTGAAATGGAACACGACTCACCGTAATCTGCGCCGCATCTACTCCAAACCCAATACCGACATTGCCGTTAGCACCTTTGATATCAGTAATAAACCCGTGCCCGTGCACGCAGCCCGCCAATACCAAAATGGACACAAGATTGAGGCTGAGTGAGCTAAACATGATTTGGTGTTGTTGGTTTCGAAGAATCGGCAGTTGAAGGAATGTGTTGTATGGAAAGAAAGTTGAAATGAAATGAAAGTAGCTGACTTGGCGCTGCCAATCAATGAGACCGAACGAGGAAAAAAGAACAAAAAAGCGTTCGGTACTACTGCTTCAAGCAGGGGGTGAAAAGAGCTGGGCGTAGCTAACTGCGTGCGTGGCGGGCTCTATAAAAGGCGCACCGATCGTTCATGTTTTGCGCCCTTATCGCTCACGTGGCGACCAAAGAATCAGAGTTTATTGGCCGTTATGCCGTATCCAGGCAACTAAGAGGAAGACATGAATTTATTTTTAATCGTTTCGTCTGGGCATAAACATAGAGGCAAAAGCAAGAGCATGCAGGTAATCAACACCAAGAGTTTCAGTAAAAGAAAAGCATACGAATCATTACTGCATGCTTGCAGCCGCCTCATATGAAGTGTCCCTCCGAACTAACCCGAATTTACAACTTGGACAGATCTCTACCCCAAATTCCTCTGGCAAACAACGGTGATCAGTTAATTCTCCCGAGGTAAGGGTAGTTACGGGCGTACCTGATGACCCAGTCAATCATGAGCAAAGCACGGGTACGCATCGACACCTGTTCACTCCAATAGATGCTGCGCCAAGCATACATTGCGGCCTACAAGCAAGAGGGTAAACGATGAGCACCAGTAGTCAGCAGGTAGCAAACCAATTGTACTTACTAGGCCACCCATGAACGATGTACCCCCGAGATCGAAGACAGCCTAGGATAGGGGTTAGTCTACGTCCACGTTTCCGAGGAAACAAGAGCTTACCGCGTTGCCAATGTACGCCAAGCTCCCTAGATGTCTGTACTTGAACGGGTTACAATACGCTGCTTCGTCATCCACAACCATGTCGTTGGCAGCCAAGGTACGTTGCTGCTTGGCAATCTTGGTAAGCTTTGCGCCCAGATACTTACCCTGCTGTGAGGCAACTTGGGCAGTCTGCAACAACGGTCAGTATGGTACCCCCCCTGCCTCTCCAATTCAATTGTCACTTACAGCGGGCAGCGCAGTGATCTTGTTACCAAGCTCTTCAAGTAGTACGACAAGCTCGTTGAGGCCAAGACTCCCGTCCTTATCCTTGTCATAGGCGTCGAACAGGTCGCGGAGCTTTGCGATATGCTGGTCAGTCATCGGGAACTTCTTACGGATACGCAGCGCTGAAACAAAGATTAGCGCCTGTCCCATAATATACCAAAGAAATACGGACCCATGGTCTCCCATTCCTTGTAATCAATCTGGCCATCCTTGTTCTTGTCTGCTTCGTCGACGAGCTCTAGCAAGTGACTGACCACGGATGTTTCGAGCTTAGGGTACCACGTTAGCTATAAATGGTAACTCTTCGAACCGAAAAAGGAAACTCACGGTACTAGCATCACCAACAGCATAAACGGTCCCCAGTGGAGCGCCCTTCACACGTAGGTGAGCATCTACTTCTATCGCCTGCAGCCTTCCTCAGTAATCAATTCAAGGTGCACGGCTGACCGACCTACCTTCTTGTGAACTTGATTAGGTAACAAATCGCTAACGCGCTGGGTAAATGGGTTCATCGCAATGCCGGTGCTCCATAGGACAAAGTTAGACGGGATCGAATAGAGTGTCTTCTTGCCGTCTTTCTCCCGCTGTTCGTACTCGACGCGATCCGGATAGACTGCCTTAACCCTAGCATTGACCACAATATTGACGTCGTCGCGGTTAAACTTTTGCTATAGTTTCGGGTACTTTTAGTGATGTCAACAGCTATGGGCGCGAGCACAAACCTCTGCGTAATTGGAGATGCTCTCAGAGTATGTGTTCAAGATATGGTCCCTGTTAAAATACAATGATATAAGATTGTGTTTCAGCTCTACAATTGTCTATGAAGCTCACCGAGACTGGATAATATGAATGGACACTTCTTCCCGCAAAAGCTTAGGGTACTATAATATCATTCAGTTTAAGTCGAAAAGGGGGACAAACCAGTGCTTACATAGCGCATAATATCCTCTTGACACAAGTCGTATATTTCCTAATCAAGGAAGTTAAGTCAGCTAGGTCTGCCGAGTCTACTCTAATAATACTCACTGCCGCTGTTTCAACGCCCGTAGGGCCGCCTCCACAGATTACAAATGACAAAAGACGTCTGCGATCTTCTGGTGACGTAGTTGGTAGTGAAGCCAGCTCAAAGTTATCTGGGTAATGAGGGTCAAGTGGTGAAAATATAGCTGTATCATGGGTACGAACCAAAAATCCGCCGACGTATTCCCTGGGCATCGCGAATATTCTTCAACTGGAAACAGTTCTCAAGGCCAGGTACTCCGTGTTGTGCTGAAATCGATCCAACGGCGATGACCAACTTGTCGTATCTATTGAATCGGTCGGCGGCGAGTAAACAATGGTAAACTTGCAACTTACGGTATGTACATCCGGTTCTTGCCGCCATTTTCACCTATAGTTTCGATTTCCAGTAGACGTTCGGAGAATACGACATCGACAGCAGATCCGCAAACAAAGTGCCCGTGCACGCGAGCAACTAGTTTCCGTAATGGTTCGATGAGGCTTCGTACTTGAACGGTTCCGACGGCAGCCGAAGGCAGTAATGGCGTAAAGTTGGTGTAGGTATCCGGCGAGACGATCACGACATGATAATCCATTGGCTTGATTTTCTCCAGCACACTGACGGCCTGTGATCAGAACGTTAGCCATCGAACCCAAAACGAGCGATGTAGATAAGCTTACCCCCCAACCACCGCCAACGATCACAAGACGCGGTTTGCTAGCCAAGGCTTTCGCCTCATCATCTTCCTCATCGCCGACGAGTGAGGTAGCGATTGGAAGATTCTTCGGTCCACCAGTAACGGGATGCAAAGCCAAAGGGTTGACGGGTACGTTGGAGACATGTTTGTCGGTGTATGTGAACGCATCGTGAACAAATACGGCAGCACCAATGAGACCGATTCCGACCACCGAACTTGCAACCAGATAGCTAGTCCATCTAGCTCCAGTAAGGCAGCGCTGAAGAATAACGCGTGAACGAGAAGGTGGAGGGGGCGTAGGGGGTTCAGGGATAGGCGAGGGTTCAGCTAGGCGGGGGAAAGTGGTTCCAAAACGAGAACGTTGTTGTACAAAAACATTTGAGAAAGGTAGAGGTCGTCTAAAGTTGGTCGTTGGTCTAAACTGTCGTGATATCGGCACCGAGACCTTGGTGAGTGCCGCCGCTGTCGAGCGGACGACAAAAACCATAGTGGCAAGGTCAGAGGGTGGTGGGCGACTGCAGAACCCGGTTGCGTTTGCTGCCTAGAACATTCATAATGACGTCGGATGACATCCCGGAACCTAATTTATATTGAATATCACGTGCTCTCCCCGACGTGAAACCCGCAACGACCACCGTTTGAAGTCTTTTGCTACGTAAGAGTTTTATGCTGGGAGTGTGCTCTGTCTGAGAGTGAGGAGGCTTCAATAAATACTACAATTTCTATGGCGGAATCCTCTACATCTGCCTCTGGGTCTGATCAGCGAACTTGGAATCTGAATCCCCAATCAGAGTATCGATTCGAGCTTGAAGCCAATGCATCCTTAGCTATTAGGGTATGTATAACTCTACGTTCTAACCTGCACAGATATACAAACCTAGTCAACTGTAGTTGACATCTGGAAATGCCGAGATTTACGGCGCTGAGCTCGCGCCCGGAAGAGCATATCTGTTTGGTGGCGAGTGCAAAGCCGCAGTGTTCACTTGGTACGGTTGTACACTTGAGATAAGTTCCTAGTTATCAACACTCTATTGGTTTATGCCGACCTTTCCCCACGTCATAGGACGTCCTTCAACGGAGTATACGTCCGATGAGACCCCGATGGTTGCGTTGAGTAACATCCATGCGGCATTTGAGAAAATGCGCGTCCTAGCCCACCGTGCGCTAGTGGCTAATCAACCAGAAACGGCGGGTTCCCATCCCCCTCGAGTTCTCGTGCTTGGACCCGAAAACTCAGGCAAAACAAGCGCCTGTAAAACTTGGTGCAATTATGCGGTTCGAGGGGGTCGAGGGTGGTGCCCTACGCTCATCAATCTCGACGTTGGAGACGTGAGCTTATTTTCTTCGGGTCGTACCCCTCCAGCGCGTCTAACATCAGTACATCCAGGGCGGCTGGACTATCCCTGGCACTGTATCGGCTTGCCCATTGTCAGCAGCTATTCCAACATGTACGCCTGCTAATCCATTCGGAGCAACTGCGACGTCGGCCCCAACAGCACTGTCTTCCTCGGCCCTGCTTCCTATAGTTTATTGGTTTGGACACACAGAAACTAAGAGAAACCGACAACTGGTGGAAAAGCTTATTCAGAATCTCGCCAACAGCGTGAAGCAGAAATCCAAGCAAGACCATACCCGTGAGTTCCCTCCTCTAATGAGCTTGTATGTTTACGTCCTAACATGGATGATTGCAAGTGAACGCGTCCGGCTTCATTATAGATACACCAGCTGCATTTGCCCTCCCAGGCCTCTCGGTGGATAACAAGTACAGTTTTATTAAAACATGCGTAGAGGCATTTGATGGTGAGTATGCCAATGTTGCAGGATATTTACCAGTGGGCTAACCAAGCCTCTAGTGAATACACTACTCATCATGGGTAACGAAAAGCTGAACGTCGAGCTCCAACGAATGTTCGGAAGTTCGAAGGGCATAACAGTATTGAAAGTACCGAAATCTGGTGGTGTGAGTAATATATACGAGCTTATGCGCTAGAAACCGAGCGCTTTCCCGAACTAGGTTGTCGAACTCGATTATGCGTACCACACAAGAGTGTTAACATCTCAAATCCGCGCATATTTCTACGGGACTCCTCTATACCTCCCTGCTTCGATGAACCCTGCGACGGCTCAACTCGGCGGAGAAGCCGCAACAGAAATGACACTGTCGCCGTTCTCTACAACACTAGATATGCAAGAGCTCCAGATATATAGGATTGGTGACAGTATGTTTCAAGGGCCTCTACAAGCGAAAAAATACTAATTAATACTACTTAGCTACTCTTGCACCTAGCTCTGCTCTGCCCATTGGTGCGACACGGATTATTGGTGAGATGCAGCCTGTGCGAGTTGAACCCGAATCGGGAGGCATACTTCACAGCGTGCTCGCACTGCTATCACCATTCGAGTCCGCCAACCCCTCAGATCAAGAGCTTTTACAACAAGAAGTGGCTGGGTTCCTCATTGTGTACGTCCGAGTGCTCTTGCACCGACTTGTAGTTGACCATTGTTTATGTCTAGCACCGCTGTCGACATGCAGCGGCGGAAAATCACCGTGCTCTCCCCAAGCCAAGGCTCGTTATCTGGAAGAGTGGCATTGATAGGAAGTTTGGAGTGGCAAGATCGATAGTATCTATGACTCGAATATAACGCTTGAAGGGCTGAACTTGCCATTCCTAGTTAAAAGTTACCTTAAAAGTAAGGCATCATGCGTTGTTGTTGTGATCTCAGGAACGCGGAATTTCCAATAGCCACTCTAGCGCCACGAATGGTCCAAGTTATATCTTGATTGTGTCCACCACCGCAGACAGCTCATTTCTCATTCCTGCCTCCCCCTACTAACTGAAACCCACTGGTTCGGAATGCGAAGATTGCCTTCGGGTGAACATGGCGTTGCCATGATATTCTGCCAGGTTTGTTTACCTTGCATTATTTCATATCATTGCAGGGTATATTAATTAAACGTCTCTCACGCAGGAGGCAGATTTCGACGAGTCGATTATTGAGAAGGATTTGGCTGAGTTTTCTGAGTTTTTCTTGGCTGGAGATCACGTCGCTGGCGGCTCGGAAGCGCGAGAGAGCGATGTTGGAACCTCCGATGCCCAGATGGCAGATAACACCGACACAGGGCCTGTGGAGAGTATGTATGTCTCCAAGTTAAAAGGTACGGCGCAGGTGTTCTTGCTCTAACACATCTACTAAATGATCATAATGAAATTATAGAGATGATTGATACGGTACTCGCACACGAAGCTCATTTGTTTAGTCCCCCAGAATTGGAGCTACTTCACAAGATAAAAACAATAGACTGTGAGCATGATCATACTATTACCCTCTGCCCCGCCTTACAATTCTATCTACAACTGCAAGGCGTACAGCAGTTCATCCTCGCGAGATTGGTGCAGCGAAAACGCGGCAAATGGCACCGCGCGGACCACTTGGCTTCGAGCTATACCCAAGATCTCATACAGTACATGAAGATCCCTGAACCCGAGGTACCCCAAAGGATGTGCCAAGCCTTGGTTGATCTCTGTGCAAATTGGCGTCTGGGAGCGCAGCCCAAGTCGAACGTACCCAATGTGCCGGAGATAATCGACCTAACTCTTGATAGCGACGACGATGACGACGCACCCACCAACGCGTTCTCGCCAAAACACGCCGCGGTACAATCGACTCCTGACGCCAGTGTTGCCGACTGGGCTACGGAGCCACGCTCCTTCGGGGAGGACACCGACTCCGCGACTCCGAGCCAGCTCTTGGAATGCCTGACGAGGGACGAACTTACACTGATGGCGAGACGACTCAAGGTTCCTAACAAGACAAAGCAGACGCGTGCGGAATTAGTCAAAGCTATATTGCACTCCTCATCGACACAAACAACACTGCCGTTCACCGTAATTTCCAAACCGTCCGCGACGACCCCACAGAAATCCAAGAACACTTTGAAGCAGTTGTTTCAAACCAAACCCCCGACAGTCACTGGGAAGACGAAAGGTATACCTTTGCAAGAGCGGCGGGTACGTGACATGTGCGGTGAAATATTTGGGGGATGCTTCAGACTTCACGATGAAGTTTTCCAAGTGTTGCATTTGGTCAATTTGGTATATTTCCGGAGGTACGATGCAACCCAATGTTCACCCGAGCTGTTACGATACTCATTCTCCATTGTAGTACTCAGTACTCCGAAGCCGAATCCATATTACTATCAGCTATTTTGTCTACGGCGAAGAAGCGCAACTATCCCAAATACACATATATCCGTACTCCTGGGGTATTCAAGACACGAGTGGATCTGCTACGCTATATGGAATGTCTACAGCTTCTGGGCCGTATGGATGATATACTCGGTCAAGGTCCAACTAGTCTACCTAAGGGCGTCAAGTTCGACCGACTAGGAGCTGCTCAAGAAGTCATTGAACTTTGGAAATCGGAGTGGGATCGATGGAATTCACTTGTTGCATACATCAAGGATAAGCCTCCATGCGAGCCGGGGCTAGAGAGGTTCGAGGAAGGTAAGTTTGAATAAATGTTGCTGTTATGCTCGACTGACTGTGTTTCAGGACACGTTCTTACTAGGGTTGTTTACAAAGCAGCTTCTTGCTTCGGGCTCCTGAAAGACTTTGACGCGGAGTTGCGGATTCTTAGTGCGCTGCTTCGCCAAACTCGATGGAGACGGGGCAGGCGGGGCGGCTGGTATGATCGAATGGCCCTAATCTACATGACACATATGGGTGGGGGAGAGGCAAATTTAAACAAGGCGCGGGATATCCTACTTGAGGGTTTGGCTGACAAACTGGTACACCTAGGTAGGTTTCGTGTCGCATCCAAACCTTAATGAAGCCTACATTTTGTATTTTCTTTCCCTAGGTAGTAGACCCAGACTAGCACACCGGTTGAGGCGACTCGAGAAGACGCTTCGCGTACCACCGGAAGAGCAATATGTAGGCGATGGCGAACTCAAGACTTCGTTCGAGCGCCGCATAGAAGGCATACGGATTTTCACGCCGGCACCGCCAATTGTCCCCGCCAAACGGACTGGCACACCTAATTTAACGATCTCTAAAGATTCAAGTACCCACGCCGACCGCCACTCGCCGATAATATCTGGGGTAACCGATGTTAAGATTCAACGCACTCAGTGGAAAGGCAAATCCATTTGGGTTGGAAAGGAGGGCGAAGTAAATGTTGAAACATTTGCGCTTGAACATTACGCAACATTGGGCTTCAAAGGGTGAGTTTCATCTGTGGTTCTCGCAATTTCTTCAAAAGATTAACGATTTTCGGGGTCAGAGTTCATGCCGAAGGACGTGTCACTTCTACGCTGTTCGGTCTCATTCTCTGGGATATCCTTTTTGCATCAGTGCCGGGCGCGTTTGAAACCCCATACCAGTCGGCACCTCTGGATCTTTTCCACGACTCGTTTATCACCGCACGACAAGAAATTATTGACGCAAGGCTTGCCGAATTGATTAATGACGAAGGTGCCGCCCGGCGAATTATTGAAACGGTGGACGCGCGGGAGAGGGAAAACGCAACGTGGTGTGTAGGTGTGCGTTGGGATTTGTTCGAGCGAGAAGATTTACTCGACATCGCGGACGTAAGCAATTTGAGAAAGTATTTCGTTTCATCTAACTTATCATGTACCACACCAGTGTTTGGGTGGTCGAGCTTTGGCTACTATATGCCGATTACTTGCGGAAGAATACGGGAATCGCGGGGGTGGGGTACCGGACCTCTTTCTTTGGAACCCTACCGAAAAAACCTGCAAGTTTGTCGAAGTAAAGGGACCAGGCGACAGTTTATCCGATACTCAGAAGGTAAGTTGTCCACTATTATGCGCCAACGAGGAGCCTAATAACTTGTATGGCAGGTTTGGATCGATACGCTGTTAGGCGCTGGGATTGATGTGGAGGTTTGCCGCGTATATGAATTTGGCAAGATGCCCGCTCCTCGTGCTCCCAAGGCCGGCAAGAAAGCCAAGTCTCAAGCACGAAAAGGACCAACAAGCAAGGGTCGGGCTTTGAAGGCATGCAAATCCGATCCTGACGGTTCCGAGCAAGAGGAGCCCGAATCGGAAGACGAGAAAGACGAACTCTGGGGCTCGAGCGGGGACGAGAGGACTACCACCGACCATACAGGCGGCGCGGGGTCCGACGACGTTACTACAAAGTCTTCGACTCCAGCCCGGACACCGGTAGACCCAGACGAGCCAAATCATGATACCGAAATTCACGACGCCCCTCCACACCCGGGGGACAACCATCCACGCCCTACTTTGCTTGCGCCTACATCTACTAGTGTACTTGGCAAACGAGATGCAGCCGAGGCCGAACTAGAAACAGACACGGACAAAGCTGTTGAACCCCCAAAGAAAGTGAGGACCAGAGTCTCTGGTTCACCAACACCCGCCCAGCGAAATACACCCCGTCCAACCCCAAGCAAAGACCCAAAGACCGGCACCCGTACCGCGCATACACGTTCAGCTGCACTCAGGTCAGAGTCCTCCATGCCAGCCCCCGCCCCTCCCAGTACGTCTCCGTTGGTCAAAGCAGAACCTATCAGTCCGACGACACCGAGCATAATCAACAGCGCAACGAGAGACAGCGTCCCGCTCACGCAAGAGACCGTTGTCCCCGAAACTCCCCCGCCCCCTACTCGACAGGAGCGCCTGATGGGCAGCTCGAGCTCCAAGTTGATGACGATACGCAGTTCTAAACAATGGCGCGACGCGCTGGCCACACCTGTTAGGAAGAAACAGAAGGGGAAAGAGCCTGATCCCCAACCCCCAACTACAGTGACTCCCTCTACGCCAAGGCGGAAACGCAACGATCCCACGACGCATATACCCGCCCCAACCCCGCTTGCATCAACATCCGCATCCACGTCTATGCCTGCTCCGATGCTAGCCCCCACACTAGCACCGGGACGCACTCCTGTTCGGGCCTCCATTTCCGCTCCCGCGATCACCCCCGCGAATCCGAAACCGCAGGCACCAGATTCAAAGGGGAAAGGTATTGCGTCGAGCCGCACACCCCGAAGCCGAACGGCCACGTCGCCCCAAAAAGCTCCGGTGGCCGCAAGCCCCCTAGAATGGGAGAAGCAGTGGCCAGACATCTTTCCCCACTGGGTCGGAGGAGTAGATGCGGCGGACTCCGATTCCGATTACAAGCCGTCTCAATGATTCTGGATCTAGTTTTATTTTGCTCATTTATGGGACCTGCTGGTTGTACTTGTACCTTGAATGTACTGGGTATTTTGTCACATTGTACGCTTCTTGCATTTTCTGGACAATTTCTAGCCATCTCGGTTTCAAAAAATCCATATAACATCAATTAATAATACATCCTATACCATCTACCCCTCACGCCTGCTCCTTATAAAACTTGGCCAAATCCTCAACATCCTCCTTACTACCAAGGAACACGGGGCACCTCTGGTGGATGCTCGTTGGCACGATGTCCAAGATGCGTCCAGTACCAGTGATCGCCAATCCTCCCGCCTGCTCGGTAAGCATCGCCATCGGGAACGCCTCATACAAGATACGCAGTTTCCCGCTCTTGCTCTTTTTGTCATCCGGGTACCCGAAGATCCCACCATACAAGAGGGTACGATGGACGTCAGCAACCATGGACCTAGAACCTAAGGGTCAGCCAAGCGAGCTACGATCAGGCCCGGGTTCGAGACTCACCCGATGTATCGAGCGGAATACGGTGCCTTGCCGCTCTTCGGGAACTTGATCGACTCGAGGTAGTTGAGTACCGGCGGGTGGAAGTACATCGAATTACCCTCGTTGAACGAGTAGATCTTTCCACGTGGAGGGATCTTGATCTGCACACACATAATCCAAGACGCATATTGTTAGCGATGTAAACTTTAGTTATCCCATGCGCATATAACGTACGTCGGGATGGGTAAGGATGAACTCTCCGAGGGCGTTGTCGAGCGTATAACCGTTGACGCCGTTGCCCATGGTGAGGACCAAGTTGGCGGAGGAACCGTACATGGTGTACCCGGCGGCGACCATTTCGCTCCCTGGGCGCAGGACGTCGTCGATCGTGCCTTTCGAGCCCTCTCGCTAGAGTTCGATCAGAAAGATGCGCAGGTGGGAGATATCGGAATAGGTGCTTACGACTTTGTAAATACCAAAGATGGTACCGATGTTCACACCAGCGTCGATATTCGACGATCCGTCCAGCGGGTCAAACACAACGCAGTACTTGCCCTATCCACGCGTAATCCCTGTTAGTTCCGAATATGAAAGTCTGATCGAGGTGAGTATGTACCTTTAACCTTTCCTCAATAAGAACAGCCTCGTCCCGCTCTTCGGAAACGAGCACCGCGGTCTTCCCACACGCGCGCAGAGCGTTCACCATGATATCGTCCGAAAGCACATCGAGTTTCTTTTGCTCCTCTCCCTGGACGTTCGTCTCGCCCGCAAGACCAACTCTACCCACCAATCATGAGTACCCGATTTCATTCGGCGTAGAGAGCCGACTTACAAGTTGATCAAGCGCGCCTTTCGGACATTCGTCGCAATGAATTTGGACGTCACCTGGATCGCGTTGAGGAGCAACGTAAGGTCACCCGTCGCTGCAGGTCCCAATCGGAACTGTTCAGCCAAAACCGAACTACGATGCACCCAGTTAGACTCCAGAGCTCTCATTCAAGCAAAGAGCAAGCTTACCGGGTGAGGGTGATGAGATCGGTGCTAGGAGGCTCCTCAGACATGATGGTGGAAAGGCAGTAGTTGAATACACGAGAAGCACTGCGACCCAAGCCTCTTATAAGTACTCGATCGACGGCACTAACGACGAGCACAGTACCTTGAAGAGATCCGGCTAGTCTATCACGTGTCGAATCACGCGCGTACAGCAAGCGGGAGGAGCCTGTCACCCCAAACAAAAGATTCTCAATAAAACAGGAACGATAAGTGTCGGATAACGCGTTAAGCGTACCTTTGGAGGGAGAGGTGGAGAGTGTTAAGTATAGAGAACGACGATACATCGCTTTTTGAAGCTCGCGTGCAGGAAAGAGTCGGATGGGCGGATATGGCGGGCCGGAGAAAGCGGGACACATCGGGTACAAGAACGTTCGGACGGGCCGCTCTGTTTAGCAATGCCAAGGTACTTCATGTTATTTCCGTCGCGATGGTCGGGATCGAGCTCTGGGAAGGGAAGGAAGTGAAGCTGAAAGAAAT
>JANWGL010004281.1:23833-34332 GCA_025200755.1 Ceratobasidium sp. C01 | reverse complement strand
CTGGTTTCCGGCTCCCAACACCGGAACACATCAAAAACCCTGACCGGCAAAAGGTTTTGAAAACCGCAGTAAGTGCTCGCGTATACTGTCCATCCGCCCGGTAGGATATTCGGAGGATATGGCTACAGGTACGAAATTTACGAGGCCTAGTGCCACTCATTGGAGCTCGAATACGACAAGTACGTCCCAGGTTCCTTTCTGGTTCTTTTCTGTTCATTTGTGTCACATTTATACTAATTCACTCACTCTTCCTTTCAATTTACATGTTCGTTCGATGGTCCACTTACTACGACCTATATTGCATAGACAAAAGCTTCGTCACGACCGCGAGTCAATCCGTCGACATTAGGCCCGTTCCGAAGGCAGGAACAGGGACGAGGAAATTGCCCGTTATGTTCGGTGGGGGATGTAGGCGGGGTATGTGATGCGCTCGTCTAGGATACCGTGAGTCTTTCACTTTCTGCCATTCCCCGATTGTCTTGTTCCACTTCGTCGAGCTTTTGGCGTCGTGATGTAACGAGATGGTGGGAGCAGCCGACGGGGAGGGGATCACAAAGCACTTAAGGAATGGCGGATCTGACGCTTTTGATTATGTCGCAACGCAGACCTTACAAGCGGTTAAGGCTTGAAGTGAAAGCGATTTTGTTCGGGGAGCTAGTGTAACCATCCTCGCCGGAGTGTGCATTCGCCTGGCGAGAGGTGAGTGGATTTCGGAATTTGTCGAGCGATGGGAGCTAATTATTACTATTATTTCCCATCTTGCATTCTACCGTGACCGACTCTTTCTCTTCGCATAAATCGCCCGTAATTTAAACGCCCGGTCATTCCCACTCGATCGGTGTGACTGGCTCGATCCTCGCCAAGTTGTGTAATATCCTACGTGGGCAGAGCGTTACTCTGGTTTCAGACTATGGCAGCAAGATGAGCGGTCGGATGATCGAGTATGCGGCGAGCCTATCGTTTAAGGTAAGGTATCCATTTTTGACTTTCCATGCATGAATCGTATCATGATGTTCATCGAACCCTCTACGATCCATATGCTCTTACCATTCACCACCATACCTATTATATTTGAACTTACACATTTACAACGACGTATCGCCCTCAGTAGCAGACCATATTCGACTCCAATAGTTTTCACTCTCTCTTACGTCTGCATCGAAACTTATCCCATATCACCTCCCTGCAATATATGCGAATGTGCACGTCGATCCAAACTCGCGTTATCAGAGGTCGAAGAAGGGCGGATATACGATCACCAACCGTGTGTATCCAAACCCGGAGAAGGTTGAAAGAATTGGCAGGAGAGGGCTTGAAGAGTTCGACGCGTTTATTCAAGTTCTTAGACATGTGAGCTCTGTTTGGGTTTGGTTATTTCTTCGAGTAATTACTGGCAGTGGGCTGCTAGGAAGTCGTGACTGGATATCCAGAGTCGCATAGGCTCCCCGAGAGGTTCACTTAACTGTAAGCTTTGACGGCGCGTTGTCCAGCTGAACGGGATGATATAGAGTGGTTCTCGAGGATGAGTGGGACGGCGATTGCGCAAGATGGTGTGAATTTCACGCAGTGAGTATCCAGTGCATTCGTGGACTTTGAAGTGGCTCTGATTCGCTAGTTACATGGTTATGCGTTATTTTCTTTAACGGAGATGTGACTGTACGGTTCTTCCCCAACTTCGATTAGGAGAATGAGTCCAGATCCCCCACCCACGTATCGGTGCACTTTAATTTCATATCAATCTAGCGACCGAAGTAAGATACCGGCACCTGGTGCACACTCTTCCATCTCGTCTTATATTTCCTTACGCTTAATACACGATTTGTTTCCTAATACAAGGGACGCCGATCAGTACCTTTATTAGTGTTCAGAGATACCGAGTAGGAATTATATGATTCCTCGGGCATTAGTTGCTATTGCTGAAGAACGTATTATAAGTGGTGAACGCGGCAAGGGACTGAGAATAGGCGGATGATAGTATTTGGTTGGTTGGGATTGATTGGGGGTTGAGGTGTAACAGGGTAATCGGGGTGGATGCGTCGAAGTCAATGCTAGCTCCTGCTGGAGGGAGAAAAGTCACCAGGGTTTACGACGTCGTATTGTTTCTCAGTATTGCCTTTAGACAAGTCGCTCTGAAATGGACACTCAACCCCACGCCACTTCTACTAGCTAGATCAAAAACGCGACTAGCAAAGGACGCAACGCAGGGAAGGGCAAGGTGCCTGGATACCTGCCTAAAGCTCTGTAGGAAATCATCGGATCCCGCACTCCACTTCGGATACTTGGCCTATTGGGTAGTTTATATCTTCATCGCTCCCTGTTTGGCGAACCTCGACCCGTTCACCCGGTGTGGCGCAGTTTATTTATCATTGATCGACGAATTGATCGACCCGTGCCGATCCCACCGGCAGGGCCAATCGGACAAGCAGGCGATACGTCATTATAGTTCAACCGGCGGCAATCCACGCCCGCCATTTGAGCCCGTTTTACGTCGTTTCAGAGTCCACCTCATCTCACCAATTCCCACCCAGTCACTGCACCCCAACCGACGCCCCCAAGTCCGAATTCAACCCGCGCTCCCTCGCCATAAACCCGATGCAGAGCTTGTTGGACCTACCAGTGCAGTTGAACTCTGCGTTTTCACTGGGACGTCGATCTCTTGTTTTGGCTCGAGCACCGTCTGACACCACTTCGCTCGGCGCTATCGTGAATGTTTTGTTGGTGAATCTGTCATGGGTACCAAGGTTGAGTCTGCTATTTATCTTTGATCGAGAAATTGATTGGCCCTTGCGGGTCTGCTTGAGTCGGCAAATTGGCAAACATATGGTCAAACATAGCCACGGTTCAAGTGACGCGTTTCTTACGACGAATCTCATCTTTCTATCCGATTTATTCCGTCAACTTTTCTACCGCCGGTGAATCTGGATACAGCGGTGGGATGTTACAGCAACGAATAGGTCCGGGATCGCTGCAGTTATTGGGTTGCAATTTGCCCCGAGGGCCCATTGTTCTCGTACAAGTGCAGGCCGAGCCACTTCGACACACCCGCTACTGCGATAAGTCTTTCTCTTCGTGCTCCATGGTCCGCCCGATGTTTGTCCCTAGTGAGTGTCCAGTTAGATATATTCCGACGGTTGTTAACTATGCCGCAGCCACCACCACTCGCGTTCGACGAACCTAGCTTTCTGACCTGACTTTGATCTTCATGCTCCTCCGTCTAGTTATTTCACGCCGGCCGACACCTCTACATCCGACCTCCACTCGCGCTCTCGTCGTAAGTCCGTCACCGTCACTCTAGCTAGACACATTTGCTGAGCTGAGTTTAGAACCGACATCCTCCCTCCGATCGCTGGTGACCTGAGATCTTTACTTCCAACGAGGCTGTCAGTCGTTTACGAGACGTACCTACCGCCACTCGCGCCGAGGACGTACGCGTATGCTCGTTTCCATCCTCGCTTCATCAGCACATCACCTCAAATTCCCCGTCCCTTTCCCCGATTCAAGAAGAAGGTATAACCAACTCATACCGACCCATGGTGACCGCCCCAGTCAATCTACACGGATATTACAAAGCGTAGGTACAGGAGGAGCTAGAGAGTTTGAAGATATGGGGGTGTTGCTTGTTGCCTTGGCCCCAAGGACGACGTTCTTGAAGGCTAGCTCTACCTTACCGACCATACACGCGCTAACGGTCGCATGGGTTCTACGCTGACGTCGGTCTTTATCGCTTGTCCCGCCTTCGCCGGTAGGTTATTCCTCTTTCTATCCCCAGCGCGGTTGCTAATCATATAATTTCGATGCTATGCGGATCTAGGTGGCGCAGACCCAGCCTTTTTCCATATCCCCCCCTCCTCAGCCCCTCCAACTCTGAGCGTCCGTCGGCTTCTTCCCAGAACGATATCCTTCCTGCGCAGAGTTCTATGGCGTGAGGTCGAGAACTCACGGCTGGATCATATTCTCTGTATGGGGACTCGTGCCCAAGTAAAACGTTTACGATCTTGGGAGGAATCGAGTTCGCACCTAAGTATAGTGTTTTCTCGGAGTGGCGATGGTGGGAAGGTGGATCCGGTGGATGTGCTAGATGATCCGCGCGGGTGGAGGATTTGGCGGTGACAGGAGTTGGAGGAAATGGATTCGTTCATGCAGATCGTTCGACAGGTCAGATTCATTACAGTTTGCTTAATCTTTTAAGTGGGGGTTGACGGTGAAGTATTAGGACGTTGTGATAGGTCATCCAGGGTCACACCGGCTACGTGAGGCGCTGAATTATTCGTTCGATATGAGCGGGCATCACCCGGCCGAGCGGACATCATGAATGAGATTTCGAGGATGGGTTGGACGGAGATCGCACAGGATGCTGCGAGTTTCACACAGTGAGTATTTAGAGAGCTAGTGGGTTTCGAGGTAGCGCTAATATTAAGAGTGACTGAGTTTTACCTTATGATTATCAACGAAGGCTCTAACTAGGCGATGCTTGAGGGATTTCGAGTCGCCCGCTCGAATTTGGAGAGTCCAGATCCTCCTACTGTGTATTTACCCACTTCAATCTTAGAATAATTTAGCAACTTGAAAAGATACCGACACTTGATTCCCGCTTTTCCGCCTCATGTTGTATTTTCTTTTGCATTTAACACATAAGAATTTACCAGGACAAGATATACTGGTCGCATTGCTGCCGCAATTTGGACGTTCGGAAACATGAAGGAGATTTTGCGAGCTCCCGGGAACACCTTGCGGCTTTGGAGACTGATTATATCAAGAGCTTCAAGGATAGCCGACGCCGATGTTGGTAACCGGTTCTCTGCGCCGTTCTACAACACTCAAAGAAGCTAGTGGACAAGATTGGCCCGGTTTGATTGTTACAATTGCAAATTTGCGAACCAGAGTGCCGGAACTCTATCCAGATTCGTCTCGCCTGCGCCTCGTGGTTCGCTGCCACCTGGGATAAGCTCCATATAAGCTCTGGTGAGCGCTAAAACGCTGGTACGATCTACGCTCATCCACCATCATCTCTCACCGCCCAAGGAACAGGTTACGCTAAATACTGCTCCACATGTCGACTCATAATCCTGGGGGAAACTCAGTGAGATCCCGACATCGCATTGAAAGTTAGTACCGAACTCCGATGCCTGGTATCTCCCCTTGACCCTGTTTGCTAGAAATCGAGCTCGAGCCGGGAACTTCCAACTACGACATTACATTGAAGATCCTAATCGACGGGGAGGCGGTTCATCGAATTCCACCCATCAAGCAGGGTTCATCGCTGTTATGGGATAGAATACCACCCTGGTACGATGTCTCCCTAATTATTCTGTAATTCGCTTACACACTGTGGCTTTCTCACCCCTAGCGACGTTCATTCTGGCTCTGAAGTGGAGATCAGAGTGTATGAGAAGCACCTTTTCGGCCTCAATCGAGTTGGAACGTTGGGTTATAATGTGTCGACTGTTGCTGACCAAGTTGAGGCGAGGATAGGTAAGGCGTCTATTATTGGGTTTCAATTCAGCGCAGTGTTCAACTCACTGGACCGATTTAGCGTTCGACACCGAGCCATTTAAGGCCATCATATCGTTTCCCACTCCAGAAGCAGTGGGTAGATTTGATGCGTAACGTAAAGTGAATCTAACGCGTTTATTTTCAGAATAAGCAAGCACCCTCCAATGCTCTTGCCGAAGCTCAAGCGAAAGGGAAAAAGACGAGGCCATTGGAAAAGCTTGGATCGGTTCGAGATGCGTTCAAGATAATTCTTGATTGTGGGCAGGCATTGTCCGAGGTACGTAGTATAGCTTGTGATACGTGTGAAGACCTTAACCAAATTGCTCTTCTCACAGCTCCATCCTGCTGCCAAAGTAGCGTTTGGTGTGTGCAGCGTAGCATGGCAGGTGAGTGAATTTATTTTCGTTTTGGAAGGTTCATTAAATATCTCGTTCATTCGACACCAGACACTCGAAAAACAGGAGCAGTGCGACGCAGACGTTGAGAGGCTCCTGTTGGATTTGACCAAGATGCTTCCGCATACAGATCGTGTCCAGAAAGCGGCAAAGCTACCTCAACTCCAGGATGCCATCACAACACTGACGAACCTAATCGAGGACGCGTCAAGGTTCGTGATTGAGTATAAGTCAGACGGTGGACCAGGTGAGCACCGACCGACTCGTTATTAGATACTAGCTGATTCATACTATTTTGTAGTTCAAAGCTTGCGCACCGTCGTAGGATCAAAGGCTCAGGACCAAGTAACAGATCTGCTGGTCAAGTTTCGGAGCCTCGCCGAGGAGTTTGATAGGGGCTTGGCCGTTCAAGCCTTTCAGACGGGGATCGAAGTACAAGGGACGGTAGCCGCAGTACACGAAGTCTTAGTTACACAGGGTAAGTGATCTTCACATCTGGTTTGCCAGTAACTCAATACGGGATGATTGTCCGCTAGCCCAACGTGAGCTGCTGAAAGAGCTGAAACCAGTGGGCTCTGCCCGATACGACTCGTCCCGCGCCTGTCTTTCGGGGACGCGAACCAAACTCATCAAAGAGATCGTAGACTGGTCCCAACAGCGGGATGCGTCCGAGGGTCTACTCTGGGTACATGGCCACGCAGGGCTTGGAAAAAGCTCAATCGCGGTGTCCGTCTGCCAAGAGCTCCACAACAAAAAGCTACTTGCGGCCGGGTTCTTCTGCAAGCGTGACAGCTCGGAACGCCGCAAACCTGAACGGGTTCTCGCGACCATCGCTCATGGACTAACCTGTCTCCACTCCGGATACGCTAAACTTGTCGCGGAGGCAATTCAAAACGACTCGCAACTGTGCACCTCCCCTATCCAGATGCAATATGACGAGCTTCTCAAAGGTCCGTTGCAGAAGTCGTCCCAGGCGCATCCCCCTGGAAACCTGGTTATGATTGTCGATGCCCTGGACGAATGTGGAACGAAAGAAAGTCGCAGACAGCTCCTTGCATACCTCCATCAGATGTCGCAACTGGCTTCTTGGCTGAGAATCCTAGTCACCAGTCGGCCAGATCCCGATATTCGTGCTTTTTTTAACAGTGGAGCCACCTTTGGAGTCCCTAGACGAAATCTTTATGATTACGACGCTTCAAATGACATAAGATCGTTTATTCATCGCCGAATGCGCGACAGTAGCAATTCTCAATATCTTCCTCCTGATGCTACCGACTCGCTGACAGAAAGGGCCGGTGGGTTGTTCATCTGGGCTAGAACTGCGTGCGAGCTTGTGCTAGACAGCCACGATCCGATGTCGCACTTCGAACTAGTCATGGACCGGAACGATTGGGATCAGACCTCCAGTCCGCTCGATGTTCTGTACACCACTGCGATCAAAGCCAGTCTGCGGACCGGGGGTGGGAAAGATGCGCAAGACGTTCGCAGATGCCTTGGAGCAATCATTGTCTGCTCTTTACGTACTCCTCTATCGGTTACTACTCTAAACGACCTGCTGGGAGAACTCGTGAAGAAAAACGTGCTACAGTCTGTAGTGGACAATCTCGGGTCTGTGCTGTACACTGACCACACGCAAGGCGGAGTTGTGCGCGTGTACCATCATTCGTTCACCGATTTCATGGCTTCCCCCAGTTGCCCGGAGGAGTTTCGGGTGGATGTGAAGCAGCAGAACGTAGACCTCGCCCGTCGTTGCCTGCGTACGATGCTAGACGGGCTCAGGTTCAATATATGCGGACTAGAAACATCCTATCTACGCAACAGCGAGGTCTCAAATCCGAATCTGAGTACGCGAGTTGATACCGCAATCAGTTCCCACCTGCGCTACAGCTGCCTATACTGGACAAGCCATCTGACGAAATGCGATAGGGGGGAATCTAAAGATCTACTGCTTGAACTCTTGCTGGAACCCGTGTTGTATTGGATCGAAGTACTCAGCATCTTGGGAAAAGTAGACGTGGCGATGTTTAGTGCGTTGGAGCTGTCGAAGTGGTGCCAGGTAAGTCAACACTACACCAGTCATGGAGACACGACGACCATTCGCTGAAATTACCGTTCCGCTCAAGGAATTTGATGAAGCATATGAATGCGCAAGAGACCTCTATCGATTCGTGCTAGCATTTTATGACCCGATATCGGAGAGCACACCACACCTGTACATATCCGCGTTGGCGTTTTGTCCTACACGTACGACACTCATCCAGCGACTACGATCGAACTTCCAGAACACAATCGCGCTCACGAGAGGCGCAGAGGAGAAGTGGTCACCCTGGTTGCGATGCATATCACACCCTGCACCTGTCTTGGCAATAGCAGTCTCGAGGGATGGCAGGCGTATTGTCTCCGGCTCGAGAGACAACCTGGTGCGAGTGTGGGACGCAGACACTGGCGCCCCGCTAGGTAACCCGCTGGCTGGGCATTTGGACGTGGTCTGGTCGGTTGGGTTTTCCATTGATGGCCGCCGTATCGTCTCTGGCTCAGCGGATAAGACGGTGCGAGTGTGGGACACAGACACGGGCAGCCCAATTGGCGAGCCCTACGTTGGGCATTCAGGTCCGATCTACTCGGTTGGGTTCTCACATGATGGTCGCCGCATCGTCTCCGGGTCCGACGATAAGACAGTACGATTGTGGGATGTTGACACTGGCGTGGCGTTCGGCAATCCACTGATTGGTCATTCGGATCACGTCGAGTCCGTTGAATTCTCTCCCAACGGCCGCTACGTTGTCTCTGGCTCAGCCGACCAGACGGTACGAGTATGGGACGCAGACACCGGTGCCGAATTCAGAAGCCCCCTGTTCGGACATACGGGCTGGGTCAGGTCGGTGGGATTCTCTCCAAACAGTCGCCACATCGTCTCTGGCTCATATGATATGACGGTCCGAGTTTGGGACGCAGTCACAGGCGACCCACTTGGAGAGCCTTTAAGGGGGCATTCGGGCATGGTTTATTCGGTTAGTTTCTCTTCCGATAGTCGTCGAATCGTCTCTGGCTCGAACGACCAGACGATGCGAGTGTGGGACGTAGACACAGGAGCTCCAGTCGGCAACCCTCTCATCGGACATTCACACCTCGCCAGGTCAGCCGTGTTCACTCCCGACGATCATTTTATCGTCTCTTGCTCGGAGGACAAGACAGTGCGTGTGTGGGATGTAGACACAAGCCGCCTACCTGCCAACCCCCAAGTCGGACATTCTAGCTTTGTCATGTCGGTCGCCTTCTCTCCCGATGGTCGCTTCATCGTATCTGGCTCGGAAGACCAGACGGTGCGAGTGTGGAATGCAGTTACTAGTACCGCATTCGGCAACCCCCTGGTCGGACATTCAGGCGAGGTCAACTCGGTTGGGTTCTCTCCTGACAGTCGCCGCATCGTCTCCGGCTCGAATGACAAGACGGTGCAGATGTGGGACGCAGACACGGGCAGCCCGCTTGGTGACCCGCTGGTTGGACATTCAGCCAGAGTCCTTTCGGTTGGGTTGTCTCCCAACGGTCGCCGCATTGTCTCTGGCTCATCAGATACCACGGTGCGAGTATGGGACGTTGACACAGGTGCCGCACTCGGCAGCCCTCTGGTCGGACATTCAGGCGGGGTCTGGTCGGTCGGATTCTCTCCCGACAGCTGCCGCGTCGTCTCTGGTTCGAGTGACATGACGGTGCGATTGTGGGACGCAGAAACAGGTGCCGCACTCGGTGACCCTCTGGTCGGGCATTCAGACAGTGTCTTCTCAGTCGGGTTCTCCCCCGACGGTCATTTCATCGTCTCTGGCTCGGCAGACAAGACGGTGCGAGTGTGGGATGTAGATACGGGCGCCGCATTTGGCAACCCTCTGGTCGGACATTCAGACTGGGTCAGGTCGGTTGGGTTCTCTCCTGACAGTTGCCGCATCATCTCTGGCTCCGATGACAAGACGGTGCGAATGTGGGATGTAGACACAGGTACTGCACTGGGCAGCCCTCTGACCGGACATACAGCTTGGGTCCTGTCGGTTGGGTTCTCCCACGATGGTCGGCGCATCGTCTCTGGCTCGTACGACAATACGATCCGAGTGTGGGACTCAGTATCACTACCACCCTCCAGTCTACCACCCAACATTCTATGCGTCTCCGACAGCAACGGCTGGGTGCGCGACGAGATTACGAACGGACTTCTGTTTTGGCTCCCGCAAGAGTATCGCCGCAGTAGAGTTGACGATTCCCTGTTTGTAATTTCCAAAGATCCTGTGCCTCGGCCATTAGGATTCGATTCCTCGAAGTTTGTGCATGGTGAGGACTGGAAATCTGTATATACTGCATGATTGATACTTTGTATGAGCTCTTTTTCGTGATCAAATCTGTTACGTCGTGTATTATTTGTTCTCTTCTCAGTCCCGTGCGTTTCAGTGTAATCAGGACTCCTTGCTCTGGTTCTTTATTGACACATATACGGGTTTGTTGATTGCGATACTTTACTGCGGTTTTCAAAACCTTTTGCCGGTCAGGGTTTTTGATGTGTTCCGGTGTTGGGAGCCGGAAACCAGCCCAGATGAGAAAACATGCTGTAGCACAGCAGAAAGT